>VYXD01003410.1:255394-344781 GCA_013397195.1 Hylia prasina
TTTTTTTGTTTTTTTTTTTTTTTTTTTTTTTTTTTTTTTTTTTTTTTTTTTTTTTTTTTTTTTTTTTAATATGTGGTTAGTCATTTTCATTATGAAAGGTCAATCTACTCTTCTGCTGGAATTTGAATGTTGTCCACATTTCTTCCCCAAATGTCATTACATCGGCTAACATTTTTATCACCAATTATGGCGAGGTTTTGTAGCATTTCTAGCACGCATCTTTAGAACACATTCTGTCTAAGAGTTCTTCCTTTTGTAATTAAAAATGACCTGGCTACATAGTAAATGCTAAAATATTGTGAAACGCTAATGGCTCTCTTCAAGGATTGAGAACCTTCTGTTCCCTGTAAATTATGCAAAATGTGAGTTTGAGATCTTTGAAGAATGTCTTTCCCCCATGTTCATAAATTTCTGTTAATTTAAATGGATAAGGTCAGTGAGTTTGTCTGCAAGACCATTTAAGAATAAATGTTTCTGAAAACTTAGTTCCTTAATCTGGCACTCTCAGGCTCTGCACAACCCTGATGCACGTTGCTTTGCTGGCTTTTCATATTACCCCCATTCCTGCATTTCTTTCCCCACAGTATTTTTATAATTATAGAATCAGTTACTAGCTGAGAAAAAATGGACCCAGAATTTGTAGCTGGGTGAAAGATGAAGCCTGAGCTGCCCTCTTGACACTGTTGCTGTCTCTGAACCCAACTTGTGGGACACCTTTTATTTTCCCCTTGCCTGCCTCAGCTTTGTTCTCTGCAGATGGAGTTAAGGGAGCACTTGGCACCTCCCGGTGGAAAATGTTCATTTGCTGTTATCTGTGAATTTTAGCAGTTCTCAGTGCATAACCATTTAAACCACTTGGAAAACTGTTAATTGCATTTCGGCTCTTCCACGCCTCCTCCTCCTCCCATCTGCTGCCGTTTTCTCCCACCTTTCCCTATCACCTCTTCCTCTGATGAAGGTAGGGCTCAGACATTCCTGCCTGATGGCCCAGCTCAGTTTTCTGGCTCTGGGAATGTTGATATGTGATTTTAGCTGGTTTACCTTGCTTTGCCACAGAATATTCTTATTTCCTTCTGTTGGTGGTTTTGTCCCCAAAGGCCGTTGCCAAAGTGAGGTTGGCCCCTCTGTGGTGTCCCTGGGCCCTCTGGAGCTGGGATCTTGCACCCACAGGTGGGAACCACAGGTTGGAAGGGTCCCACTCAATATGAAGCCAAAAAGACTCTGTGAAATCACTGATTACAGAAACCTCCCACTTTAACAGTTTTTTACATAACAAGTCATCAAAGTTGGCACTACAATGGGTATTCTGAGGACATGGTAAATAATCAAAAGTGTGGTGTATCAGATTATCCAGAAATTACATCAACTTTCTGAAGGCAAAATTAGATTTTTTTTTCCCCCACATATTTTAATGGAAGATATGGTTGCAAAGATTTTTTTTTTTTCCAAATTCAGTAGGACTTATTATTGGCAGCCAAACCAGGAGTCTGGTTTGTAATGCACTTACTAGTTGCAGGGACACTTTGGGCTGCTAAGTGTATATAATGGAAAGAAATGAGAGAGAAGAGCTAATCAGGAATTAGCAATTCAGAAAAATTCAGCAGAATGCTTTTTCCTGGAAAAGGGTGTTTCAAGAAACTCAGATGTTTCATGGAATTTCTTTGAGGTTGCAATATGAACTTTTGCAAAAAGACAGGCTGTGACATTGCAGAGGCAGTCTGACACAATTCTCTGTGCTGCTCTTGGCATGATACCTTATCCAAGAGTATAATTGAAATACTTGGGTCTACTTCTAAAGTAATTTTAAGGACAACTGCTTTTTATTGTTGATTGTCAAGGCATCAGAATGTTCCATTGTAAACTAAACCAGGATGTGTTTCAGTCCAGAAAAAAAAATAATGTCTTTTAGCCAGTACTGGGTGGCAGATGTGTCTTTGGTGGCTCACAAGTAAAATACCACAGAATCATGGAATGGTCTGGGTTGGAAGGTGCCTTGAAGTTCAACCAGTTCCATCTCCCTTCTGTGGGTGAGGCCATCTTTCACTATCCCAGGCTGCTCCAAGCCCCATCCAACCCTGAGCACTCCCAGGGATGGGGCAGCCACAACTCTGCTGCTATGGATGATTTTATCTCATTATGGAGCACTACTGCTGGTGTAGGGTGCAGTAACATGAACAAAGAATGGAAAATGCAGCATCAAAATGTATGTTAAAAGGAATTTAATTTGTATTCGAAAATTTTCTAAAAAGCAAAGCATTGTTTCATCAAAGCATGTTTAGACCTGGAGTTTTTTGTAAAGCTTTTTTTTAAAAAAAAAAAAAAACTCAGGATTCTGAGAAATTACCATTCTTCATTTTTAAAAAAGTTGGTGGGTAATTTCCAAGAAATGTCTTCCTGGGAGAAGAGGCTGGCTGGAGCAGCTCTCTGTTCCATCCTGGTCTGCAGCAGGAGCTCTGGCTCAGGCTCCATCGCTGATTCAGGCAGCATTTAGGAATACAAATTTTCTCACATCACTGACTTACCTATTTAATTTCAGACACTTTTCTATGAAAGGTGGTTGCACAATTTACCATATGTAATTTTTAAACCTACTTTAAGTAAATTCTGTACGACTTCTCATCAAGGCACTTTCAATTTAATTTTTTTTTTTTTAGGACCAGTTTAATTAAATTTAACATAAGTCAATTCATATTGATTGAAATTACCTTAAATGAGTTTGGCTTGAGCCCAAATAACACAGTCTTTTGCACCTGTTTTAAGTTAAATTGGTTTCATTTTATACCAACAGTTCTACTGTTGCCACCCATCAGTGGCAGCCAGAGCACAGAAAGCTCCCACTTTTGGGCTGTTATGAAGTACCAAGTAGAGAAATAATATGAGATTACCTACATGCTCAATGGTATCATTAATACCATTTAATTAATATAAGTTTCTTAGAAACTCATCAGTGCCATGTCTTTGAGCTTCCATTCTTTATCACTGATTTTGCTGCATATTATACAATCAAATTAATGGTAATTTATATATTATCCAGGTTTTTTTACAGCAGCTTTTATTGTGACTCTTACTACAGCTCACGTTTGTCTGCTTTAGTATTCTGACATGCTTTCCTTTCTTTGCATAATTTTAATGAGAAATACCAAATTAATGCAAAATAGGCTAAACTCAAAGCAGGAAAAGCAGGGGGATTCGGTTTGTTGAGCAAAGGCAGCAGTAAAGACATGATCCCCCTTTGCTAAAGTTATCTCCATAAGTCCAGAGCTCTCAAACACAAGTAGAAGTTGCCACTGAGCTTCATCTGAACTTTCCCTTGTGGCCCTTAAAAAATTGTTATTTAGAAGAGAGGCAAGTAAAGCTGATTTTGGGACCAGGAAGAATGTTTTGCTAATGTGACCACAGGTTGACCAAGTGTGTAGGTTAATACTGGAGCTTGTTCTCTGCTCACATCAGTATAAACTGGAAGAGATCAAGCCATCAAGAAAAGATGAACTTAGGTTTTTCCCCTATGCTGGTTGTAGCTCTGGGTTTGTTGTAGAAGAGAAAAAGCTGGGCCTCCCCCTCTGCTTATAACCTACAGAGAGGAGCAGAACTAAAGCTGAGGTGTGAAATAGCTGCAGAGGTGAGAAACAGATGTTCTCCCCCTGTGCACAAGCAGGCAGGACTGTGCAGGACAGGCTCACCTGGGTACCTCATTAAGACCATAATGTGGTGAGCACACCTAGAAGCTTAGCTATTTCCAATATAAGTAATTTTTTTTTGGTGCATTTTAGAGGAGAATAGACACTTTTTACTTTTATGCTTTTTTTCTCCTCAGACTCTCTCTTTACTACAGAATTAATTTGCTGGTGCAGAGCTGTGACTGATGTAACCCAGTGTGTGTGAGCCATACAAATTAACAGAAAAGGAAAATAATGTGCTGCCAGGGATTGATATAATATTTAATACATCTGCATAAATATCCACTGCAATGTAAATATTACTGTTTAGAAAATGTTTGACCCTTTCTAATACAGGAGGCCACACCACGTTGTATCAGACCGTGCTCTGTCACGTTGGAACATGAGATGAAGTAACAAGAAGTGACATGAACCTTTGTAAAATGCCACAGTGCAGTAACCCATTTTTAATGCTGTCAGTATAAACCATGGGAGCAGGTAGAAACAAATCAAACATAACATCTGAACGGGAAAATATTGTTAAAATTACCTACAGCCTTCAGTTCACATCTGACTGTCAGGACATCTCTGGCTGAGGTATCAATTCACACCGAGAAATCACGTGTGTTTGTGACGAGAGGGATTGTCAATCTCATTACAGAGATTGTCACTTCAGTGTTATTTATCAGCACCTCACACAGCATCACAGTCCAGTAAACAAGATGAGTTTTGTCTTGGTAATTTTCTTGAGTAACAGCCCCACAAGCCCACCTCACCTCCCTGCCCAGGTCAAACACAGTGAATATCAGTGGGCTGATTCCAGAACCTTGGTCACCAGTTCACCTTGCAGGACTTTTGCTCCCTCTAGTCTCAAGTTTTTCTCCTCCTAAACTTCCCCAAAACACATTCCTGCTGGGATGAGAAGGGTAGCAAGGCTTTTCCTAGCTCTTCTTTACTACACTTCCCCTGAAGACTGACAGCATCCAGCTTTTATGGCCCTGACATTTCAGCAGTCCTGGGGCCGCCCCCACAAACGAATCTTGCACTAGATGCCAAATTATATCCAAAAAGCAAAAGCAGTGCACTTCTCAGGAATTTTATAGGACACTGTGGAATTAAACTGGACAACCAATTTAAGAGTGTAGAGACTGATTCACCAGCATTAATGCTGAGGAATCAAGTAGCAGATTCATTGAATCTGGTGGTTTGGACATAAATAATGTTTAAGGCAATTAACTATGGATTTCAGGCTTGTCCTGAGGACTTCATCAAACTGCAATTTTACAGCACAAAGGAGGTTTTTTGAATCCATGCATGGAAATAAAATTCCAGGGTTACAATGAGGTTCTTTAGTTACGTTATGCAGCAAGTAGGTCTCAATGACACTGCTCTTAATGTATATAAATAAGCACTATCATAATAAAAGTGATTCTTCTACTGGCACTGGTAATAACTGCAACATATTAGGGATTTCTCTTTCACGTGACCTTTCTTATGAAGTTTTTTTTTTCTTAATGTTCTCCAGACCGAATGAAAAATGATAGCAGTGGAGGATATTCAGCAACAAACGGGTGAATCTTGAAATCTGACCCAGTATCAGGATCTTGGGATTTTTCCCAATTTAAGGAATTTTTCACAAGCACATATAGGTAAAGAAAATTCCCACAGCTCTCAGCTTTCTAAGGGATCTGGCCTAATAAACCAGTGATGTGGCCTTAGACAGGTTGGTGGAGGTTTTTGTGTTGTTAAACAGCACAAGAAATGAAACATAAGCTGGAGCAAGGGAAGTTCCAAGCAGATATTAGGGAAAATATTCAAAATGGGGGTGATCAAACCTTGAAACACGTTGCCCAAAGATGTTTTATAGTTTCCATCCTTAGAGGTATGAAAAACACAACCAGATGAAGCCCTGAGCAACCTGACCCAACCTAAGAGTTGGGTTCACCTTCCCAGTGGTCTCTGCTGTGCAAGGTCATCTTTCCCTGATGATCTGCAGAAGACCCTTCTACCCTAAATTATTCTGTGATTCTCAGCCAGCAGTTTCACTCTGAGTAGCATTGGGTGACCACCTCTTCCTCACTGATTTGCTGCAAAGACTGACTTCAAGGGGTTAAATGCATTTTATTTAGGGATGGAGGATGAATATGAACTGCAGATACAGAAGAATCACATGCTATTGGCTCATCCACTACATATCTACTGTTACAAATGCTCCTAAATGTACCATAGAGATATTCAAAATTGTATCAATTCTTCATGTTATCTTAACATCTGGTCTAAAATTGTAAAGACATATTCTTTTTGCTTCATTATTATTGTGTGTACACTGTGAAAGAATTGAGGACTAGCCCAGCTTGCTGCAGGTCATCAGATTTCCTCTTTGACCTTGTCTGATATCATCTCATCTGTTTGTGTTCAAGACTGCTTAAAAGCCTAAACCTATCCTGTACAAAATAAATATAGGAGGGAAACTCTTAAGGAATGTTCTTTATTCTAAGCCCAATGGGCTATCTTTATTCAATAGAGCTAAGTATTTGACTAGTTTTGCAATAAATAGAAGCTGAAATGTAATTTACCAGCTCTTCATGAATTGTTTATTCATACCCACCCTCGGGATATTCTAATACTATTGAATTACTCAGTATGATGTTGACAACTAGTTTACTTTTTTTCTTCTAATTTCTGCAATGTGCTGTTATTCAGTATTTAGATCTGAGAACTAATTACTGGGGACATGTGAGAGTTTTGCAAAAAAAAGGGCTGTAGACAAGTTAAATAAAACAGGCCAAATTCTACCCTGAATTATCCTGGTGCATCCCAATGACAGCAGCTTTCTCATGACAGCAGAAAGACAGAATGTAGGCAATTAACTATTACTGCAAAATTGTTTTTCCATCTGTAACATTGCTTTCTAGATCTCCTAAAAATACACCAGGGTTGGGGGGATTGGTTTGTTTTCCTTCCCTGTTGATGCAGTAATACAGTAAACTTCTCTAATAAGAGAGGAAAATCATGGGTAAAAAAAATCTCTTGGCACAAAGTTATTTTTCAAGAGGTTTATAGGGAGTCCTATTTACTTTCTCAAAAAAATTTCTGGTGAAGTAGAGTTGCATTCCCATATAGAGTTATGTTGCCTATGTCCTACATGCTGCAATGCTAAATATAAAATAACCACTCTCATTTTGTTTATCAGGATACCAAGAGCTGTATTGTGCTGTACACTTCCATTATTGGCCACATTATATTATTGGAGTTATCGCTGATCCTTTCTTTCCCTCCTTGTCAGAGTTGTAGAATAAACTGAAATATCCACGTGATGCACGAATCACAGAGGGATCTGTGAAAACTCAGGCAACAGCCATCATTCACTTGGGGTACTTTAAAAATTATCATCCTTCAAATTAAAAATCCTCCACCTGACAAACAGGCTTGAGGGGGAAGGACCAGGTTCATCTCCTCAAGCTCCCCATGTAAATGAATAATTGCCATCCCTGGGCCAGGCTGAGCTGAGGCCCTGTGCCAGGCTCAGGGGATGTTTGCTTGCAGCCAGAGAGGCCAGGGTTAACAACACGGGCTTTTATTCAAAAGAAATGCAGTTGTTCTGTCGTGATTAGGCAGACCCTGATGAGGGAGCCCTGTCAGGGCTGTTCTGTGCCCACCCTGTGTCTGGTGACAGGTCCCACAGCCCCAGGGATGCTGGCACAGCCGCTCCCCTGGCCCGTGGGTGAGGGTGATCCCTGCAGAGCCCAGCTCTGGGCATGGAGGAAGCTCACCCAGGTGATTCAGAGCTGTTTCCCTTCCTCTCCCTTTGCCAGAGGCACTGCTGGTCACTCAGCATCCCTGGCTGTGGCACTGCTGGGGATTGCCCATCCCCTGGTTGTGCTGGGTATAGGCCCTGTCCAGGTGGGCATGGCATTAAAGCCCGACAGCTTTTCTGCTTTCCAGACTGCTACATTTGTGTCCATCCCATGCAGCACATCAGCTGTACTAACAACAGGCAGTTTTCCTGCTGTTTATCCCAGTATTTAATTCATTGCTCTGTTTTGTGTGGAGTCCTCCTTGTGACACCGCTCAGAGGTTCCTGCTCATCCCTGGCATTTGTCCTGCTTCATTGCATTCCTGGATCCCACTTCTGCTCAGATTCCTAGTCCCAGCTATTTTTATGGCCAAGTGGCAAAGCATGGAGGTTTTTCCTCTGGAACGCTGAGCTGGTAGTCCAGAAGGGCACAGCTCTGCCTCTGGAATTCAAGTTTTAAACAGAGCAGAGAGTTTTACAGATGAATTACAGAGTGTGAGAGCAAGAAAAGCTGTCACAAGTCTTAGTAGCCACAATTAACTTGTCTGTTCATTATGAAGCATGAACATTAATATTTTATTCACCCATAACTTCAAAGTATGAAAGGCAGCCTAACAAAAACAGAATAAGCATCTTTCACATCTCTGCTGTCTCACTCTGATTGCCCACCATGAAGTGGGAGTTTCTTTGGGACATCAGCCTAGGATTCAGGAAGTCTCTTGGCACTCCAGGAGCCAGAAACCTCTCCTTGCTTGGTCCTCAGCAGGTGCCAGCAGTGAAGTCTGTATCCCTTTCAAGTTTCAGATGACATCGTACACAGCTCTGAAGTTCAGGTCTTTGCACCACGGGGCTGTGGAGTAATGCAGATCTGGCAGGAAGGGAACCATCATATTCATCATTCCAGCTTTAGAACTCTTCTTACCCTTTCGAGCTGTTGTCCTCTATGAAATGCAAAGTACCTTTGAGAAAGCATCATTTATTAATAAGATATATTCTTGTAGATTTTGGCAGGTTAAATTCCAAAAAAAGACCCAGTGCGTCCTTATGTAATGAAACAGTGCACAATTCATGTCTCACCTCCTGCCAGTGCTGTTAGAAACAGGTGGAAATGAGTAATTACCCATAAATGGTAGGATTCCTTCATTACTTACAGAGAGTATTTGGCAGTGATCATTTAGGACTAAATGTTTTTTTAAAAGGTAATACCATTCATGGACTTGTCACGTTCAGAACTTCAACGTGTCCCTTAAAATCCTCAACCAATTTATTACAAAATTATTCCATTTTTAAAGTTAGCTTTTTTACCTCTGTCACTTAGTCTGATCCATATTTAAACCATTATTATCAAGTTCTTTGCATTATTCCAGGGTATCAGAACATGGAAATAAAGTTTGCTCTGAGTGGTAGCTTAAAAGAAGAAAGGTTTGTGTCACCTGTAATTCAGGCAAGAGTTGAAGAAACACTACCCTGTGCCACTGACACCATCACACCAGCTCTGGAAGTGTTCAGGGCCAGGCTGGATGGGGCTCTGAGCAGGTGGAACCCATGGCAGGGGCTGGGACTGGATGAGCTCTGAGGCCCCTTCCAACCCAAACCATTCTGTGGTTCTCTAATCCTCTAATTCCACGACAGCCTTAGGTCAGATTTCTCAATGTGATGAATGGTAGAAGGTGGTTCTGGGAACTTTCCCAGTGATCCTCAGCTGAGGTGGTTTGGGGCTGTGTACCTGGGATGGGAAGCCAGTGGGGGATGTCCTCCTCCAGCTGAGCCAGCTCTGCGTGCTCTTTATCCACATGGAAAAGCTGCACCACAGCTGTTTTCACTGGGTGCCACAGGAGCTTTCCCCATCCATTGCTCCCATCCATCTGGAAAGCATGGCCGAGTTCTCCTGTCACCCCCTGACCTGGATCTGCAGTTATTTTTCATGTAATAACATTGTGGAAAGCCTCTGTTTTAGAGTCCTCCTGTCTTCAACAGTGACTGGGATTAGGTAGCTATAAATTTCATAAAGCTGCATTCCAGATGCAGTCACAGATTTGGGAGTTGATTTCTTCTGATGGTCTCAAAAAGCTGGACTTTTCAGGAAGAGTGAAGGGTAATTTCTATTAGCTTTACTTTTTAGAAGTGTGTTAGATGTGCTAGTTACAGGAATAGTTTGTACTGCAGAAAACATAGTTTAATACTTAAAAGAAATAGATCCATAATTTTTTCCACATTTCTCATAGATGCATCAGATTATTATATAAGTTCTTGTAATATAACCTAATATGCTACAATTCGGCTAAAAATAAAAACAAGAACTTGTGCTTGTGCCAGTGCAGCTGAAATGTCACTGAGCAATGGTGTCATTCAAAGCCCAAATCACCAGTGCAGTGCAAATATTGTGGGGTTAAGAAGCAGTTAATTTAGTCCTGCAGCCCTAATTTTGTTCAGGCAGAGGAGGCTCCTTGGTTTGCATTTCCATTTTCTACAGGATACACACATGGCAATTTTGTGAAATGAAGGACAAGAACAGGGTTCTTGTTCAGTGGATTCTGGACGCTGTAAGAGCACCTTCCCTGATTTCTGTGGGCACTGAACCAAAAGGCTGCAATGCATGGAATTGCAAAACTGCCACAGGGAAACTTTTTGTTATAAAATATATAATGAGGCCAGAGGTGTGATAGTGGAGTTTTGAGTCTTCTCATCTTAGTAGGGTGTGGGTGTAAGTAAGGGAGTTCTCTGCTTCCTGTCAGAATGCATAGAAAAAGTATTTGAAACTGGAGTAGTTTGAACTATTTTCTGCTGTTAGTACTCAAAATAAATAATCCTTACTAACTTGGTGGAAATGATTGATTATTCTCTAAGCACCACTTTGTAGTTGGAACATGGACTCTTGCTGGTGTGCTTAAAACAGCACAAACAACCCTTTGCTTTAGAACTACAGCTAAGCATTAATCACACAACAGTTTTACCATTAAATGTTTTGGTATTGATTAATAGGCTGGAATTTCAAAGTTTTAAAACTCTCTCTGAATGTCCACACAGTGCATGTCTGGGCATGTGGGAAATGCTCCCAGCTCAGGGTACAGTGCACTTCCCATTAATTCTCATTAAACACCTCCCCACCTTCTTCTCTTCCACGATCCAAAGTGATTGCAACAGATTTCCCATTCAGAAATAAGTATGGTAGGCATGACAAAAGAAGTACCTTTATTTAGCATGTTAGATATGAACATAAAAGCCATCCATAATGATGGATGGGTTTGAGGGGCTGAAGGAGAATGTCCTTCATGGGATGGGACTAAATGATCCCATTTGCTCTCTGATGAGCTCCAATTGTCAATGTTGCTCCTGACACAAGTGCTCTGCCCCTTTCACTGAAGCAGAAGAAGAGGAGTGTCCCCATGTGTTGGGTGACCAGCAGTGTGATGTGTTTGGGCAGGGGCTTTGCCTCACCCCGCTGCCGTCCCTGCAGGCACTGCCAGGCATTCCCTTCCCTCTGGTCACCAGACCTGAGTCAGTTTTCCCTCCTGGAAGAGCCTAAAGGGGTTTTAGTTTTCAGTTTTTCCTGACTGAGACTTCCTAAAAAATCTGTGACTGGAAGGAAATAAAATCCAAAGTGTCCTGAGCCCCAGTGGCCTTTGCTGTTTCTCAGGGGCAGGGGGCAAAGCCCGTGTGGAGTTTGGTTGGTGAGTGGGCTGGTGAGAGCAAGACCATCCATCAGGAAAGGCTCTCTGTGTGATGAGAGCACAGGACCAATTCCCAAGCAAGTTCCACAAAAGCAGTGGATATTTTAAAATGTCAGGAGAGAGGCACCATTTCCATTATAAACAGGATTATAACATTTAAAATAACTATCCCTGCCATAGCCCTCAGCAGAAGATCAAAACTCCATCATTTTAACATCAAAAGGCATGTTCAGCTTTTTTTTTTTTTCTTTTTTTTCTTTTTTCTCTTTTTTTTCTTTTCCAAAAGACTCAGACTTTCAGACTCTAAGGTAGAGGATGTGGAGGATGTTCACATCTCTTTTTTCAAAAGTTGTTTGACAGCTGATCCTGAGAGGGCATCTCTGTCTTTAACACTTTTATAAGCCTCAATATTTGGAATTTTGAGGCTGGGTTTTAGTCTTTGAGGAGGGAGAGTATTCAATGGCATGAATCTTTTAAACTGCAATGGTGCAAGAGATTACTTCAGCAATTTGCCACAGACCATTTTTCAAAGAGACAATGACACATTTGTAAGCAATATATGGCAAGAATAAGCTTCAATTTTTTCATGCAGCAACTTTGGAAGAAACCCTGTTATGTCTATATAGTTTACATGGTGCTTAAAATAGCTCAGGCAACCTCCAAGGGTATAAAGTCAATTTTTCAAATATAAATCTCAATTTCAGGTCAAGCTGGAAAAAGAGAGGAAAAAAAGCAATTTAGAAATACCACCCACAGTTTTTTTCTCTGAATTTGTAAGCTTGTGTGTAGCTGAAAGCCAGGCTCAATTCTGGGCTACTTAAAGGAATTTGTTCTAACTCATCTGGTATACAGACACTGGCATTTAGTGTCTTTTCAGTGTTTTCCACAAGGTCAGAGTCAGATGCTAAGGTTATTTTTTAAGGTAAATTTTCAGTGTAAAGTGTATATAAAAAAGAATAAAAACACGAAAGAAAAAAAAAAATCCAAGCTAAATTTCTTGTACACTGCCTGTACTGCTGGGAAACCCGCTTGAATTTATCCATCATCACAAAACATCTTTTACTAAATAAAGATTTGTACGTGGTAGAACAAAACACATCCAGGTTAGGAGAGCTTCAGTGCAAAAGAGCCCAATAGATTCTTCTAAAATTTGAAATTTTTGGAGGTTTACTGATTGACAAATACTATGCAGATGCTTCATAGCAATCACAATGCTTAATTTATATTCCAGTGACACATATTTATTCACCATGATTTTCAATGTCTAAGCTATAATGAGTGTTTTGATGATGCAAATGGCATCCAGATCTATTCTATTCTATTCCATTTTATTCTGTTCTGAAATTCTGCAAATGATGATGTTTGGATTCATGGGGGGAAAAAAAGTTTAAATTGCTTTGTGTTCACTGCTGAAGTAAAACACTGTATGGTGCAGCATCAGCATGGAATGCAGATGAAACAGGAAAATAGAGTTACCAGCAGTGTCTTTCCCTTCTTCAGGGAAGATCTGTAGTGGTAAATATAGTGCCAATAGAAGAAAAAACACCCTGTTAATGCACCTCATAATAATTGCTTCCTCATTCATCACTGCACTAAAACCAACTGTTCTCCCCCTTGCTGTCACAGCAGCAGGGAAATCTCAGCTACCAGCATCCACAACATCTTTATCTAAAAGTTTCAGCATCCATCTGCCCCAGTCCTTCCCCAGTGCTCTCTGTCATTGCCAGGTGCTTGCTTCAAAGTCATGGACTCAGCAATTTCTTCTCATGGCTGAGGTGAAGTTCTGAAAAAGGAATTACTGGAGAAGTAGAGCAAATTCATTTTGCTTACAGATAACTATTTTAAAAACTAAGTTATTGCAAGAGGATAGGATTTCCTCCAGCTTACTCTGGAAGTGGAGGAAATACACGAGCATGTTTTTGGATCTTAAAGCTGTCCAGGCAGCCCAGCTTATTTTCCTGTATTGCAGAACATCCTGCTGTAAGTGCTATATATATACACACATCACTGCAGTGATTAGACTGCCTTGGGCTATTTTAATTCCAGTATATTCACCTTCCACTAGACCAGATCTAACTGAACTCTTTATGATGGACAAATGGAAATCAAAAGATTCAAGGCAAGCACAACTTTTTCAAAATTAATCCTATAAAACTAAACTAAATAGTCTGTCCAGTTTCATTTTTGAAAGTTTTCAGCTTTCTGTTTCTATTTTGCTGCTGAAATCCTAAAAATCTGCCAGATATGCTGCTTACCCTGCTCAAAAAAGCTCTGTGTGCGTGCTTCTGTTTTTAACAAAAGGCAATAGCAGCTGGAGAGAAATGACCTATTAGCCTGTGAAAAGTGAGGGCCAGTATTTATAAAGACCTGCCCCCTTTGTAGATTCAGATGGAGAAATTTTCAATGTGCCCTGCAGCCTGCTCGTGATGTGGAAATGAGAACAACTGAGGCTCCTTGAGGTCCTTTCACTAAGTTCATATGGAAGAGGAAGGGATTGAATATTTCCTCCCACAGCTTTGTTGGTAAAACTGAAATCAAAACTTTGTCAGTTGCTCTTGAAGTTTGTTTGATGTTTTCCTACTGAACTTGCCTTGCATTTGTTTCAGCAGACTGCTGAGACTAATAGGAGACTTTCAGAAACCTGGAATTTTCTCTTTCAGACTCATTTGTGAGCTTTCTGTACATTTAGGAAAAGTGAGTTAGAAAATATCCCACCTACATCATGTTTTGTGCCTTATCAATTCCTTTTGCCTAATTACTTAAGATATTTTTTGTAAGGATGGGCCCTTTCATTCTTTCCACATTAATCTGCTTGTGCAGCTTTTCCACCATGTGAAATCAGTCTCAGAAATCAATTATTTTTCTCATGTATTCCTGAACAATTGAATGTTTGTCTGTGGTTTTAGTATCTCTACAAACTCTGTATTATTTTGCTTGTTTTCCATTTTATATGTGCTTGGTTATATCAGTTGCAGGTCTATCATCTAGTTATCAAAGTGTTTAAGACTACAGGAGCACCTTTTTGTCCTTTTCCTCCCCTGTCACCTCTGTTATGCCTCATTCCCATTAATCCAACAAGTCACCATGTCAGTTCCCTGTTTCTGCCATCTCTTTTCTTCTCAAGTCCCTCACAAGTCTGAGTTGCCTCTCAAACACCTTCAGTCCTACTCTGAGGAGACATTTGGGCACAGCCCCTACCAGAGTGTCCTCTGTGCCCCTTCTGAGATGCCACCTGTGTGACAGGGACATCCTTTAGAATGGAGAGTTTCCTCTTGTGCACCCCAGGAACAGGAAATGTGGGCTCACACCAGGCTGCTTTCCACATCTGTGTTCTCAAGTTAGTCCTTGGGAAACTTTCACAAAGCTCAGACCTTACCAAAGCAGATCTGTGTCCCAAAAGTGCTCTGGTGAGGTATCAAATAATCATCTCTTGTGCAGGGCCACTCTCACAACGTCCTGCAGCCTTATATCACTGCACCCCGCTGCTCAGTTGATGTAATGCATCATCACAGCACTGTCAGGCAAGAAACAATGTTCTTTAAGCAGCCTCCTATTACACGTGTTGTTAAAATGAGATTGTAGTGATGCAATGGAAAATATTTATGGTGAGTTCTCTGTGTAGCATTGAAATCATTATTAATGCAGGTGATGTCATTTATTGTAATCTAAGACACAATAATTCAGGTTCCAGCCCAAGTTGTTGAAAGCTATTCCATTTTACCCAGACAATTTTGTTGCTTTTATTTATTTAGAGCTACTATTGTATTTTATTTTTTCAGTCAAGCCTTACAAGCAACAAAGAAAAAAAATAAAAGACAGTGTTTTTTTTTATTTGCAACTACAGTATTGGAGTATTTTTCTTGTCAAACTTGAGTTGAAAATTGTACCAAAGGAAACTTTTAGTTTGGGTTGCTAAAGAAACAAGGCTTAAGTGATTATGCTGTCTGTTGTTTTTATTGTGCTGCCTCCTGTCTGGTTTCCCATGCCAGTAGCTTGTTAATCTGCTGGGCAATTTCAAACAAATATGACTAGAGGTGAAGCTCTAAAAATGGGTTAGGTACCTGCGTGCCTTATGAAAGAGAGAAGCAAGACAGAACAGGAAGATAAAGCTTAATGCTTTAACTGAGGGGAAAATTGCCACGTGAATTTAACCCTGTTACCAGGGCCCATAGAAGATCAGGTATCGTAATTCCTGCAATTCTTTTGAAGTACAAACATAAAAGAAGAGTTCCTCAATTGCCATTTCCTGAGTGTACTGTCCACAGCTATTAATTTTGTGAACCTAGCTGCCTGCCAAAGGTTCATTCAAACCACTTTCTTTGAAACCCAATTCCATTATTGATGACCAAAACACCAGTGCATGGAGCTCATGGAAGATTCTGTCTGTCACCACAAATGACTAAATGACCCTCCTGAAAATACCTTTAATGAAGAAGTTCATGTGTAGTTGCCATCTCTTCACACGTTGTCTCTTTTCAGTATTTTGACCTGGATCAGAAGTTTTAAAGATAAAGTTTTTCGTCACGTACATCAGTTTAGGCAGTTTTGATCTTTTCACTGGAATGGTATTTTTCTTTTCTGACAATAAACGTGGACATAGATTTCATTTGGATCTTGAATCAAAGTTTCATAATCCACAGAGGTGTTATTATTGTTGTTATTATTTTACACTTCCAAATTAAAAACTGAAGCAGGGTATAAATGTGCACTTTTCTCCCTTTTGTATTTTTCACATAGGTGTTCAGTTGTATTAAAAGTGTAGGAAAATGGAAGACAATATTTTACATCTAAAAGAAGGCAGATGAAAATCTAGGTACCATCTCTATACTGGGCATGCAATGACCTGGATGGTTTAATATCTGTGGGATGTAGAAGAGCCTTTCAGATTGACATTCAGCATTTTTTTGAGTAGCAGCAGCAAATTACATCATATCTGCAAGCTCAGAGTTGTGTGTATTGGTTTGATGTTCTTTTCTTAAAAAGGAATTTGTTTTAGTTGTTTATTTTAGTTAGGCCTTTAGAAGGCACTTTAAAAAAACCCACAAGGCTCTTAATTGCACTCAATAAATGACTCCATTCAGTATTAATTCATACATAGTATATTAACCTCCATTTCTGTTTGATTTTAATTATAATACTCCTTGGGCTTATTTCCTCACAACTTTAAAAGTGACATTTGCATTAAATTAATAACCTTTACAAAATAAATGAGAAAGCAGCAATGCCTTTAATAAATGTTGTTCATAAAGTACCCTTGTAACAGGATGCTTAATTAGAAATATTGTGTGGTCAAAATGAGAATAGAAATGAAGGCGACAGATAATGTTTCCTTGCTGGTAGTAACATCTTGAATGCTCACAGTAATAATTCTTGCTATAGCTACCCAGACATGCTGCATGTTTTTCAGGAATGTTTGCACTTTCAAATGTAGGAATTGGGGAATGTGTGGAAAACATCAAGTGCAGTGGCTTATTGTTGGTCCTGTATTCACTGTGGGAGGCAAAGATGTAGTTTATGAGCTTTATGGTACTTTGCCAATATTTTGGCCATCCTTTACAGACAAGAAATTTCCTTAGAAGCACCATTATCTGGGGATTTTTACATTTTTTTTAAAGAAAGCACTGCAGAAGCCTGGTTTATTTGCCAGGTAATGTTCATGCTTCATAGTGATCTGGGCATAAAGTACATATTACTTTCACAAATGGGCTTCCTAGGTGAGTATTTCTTAATGAGATTTAATGAAGACATTGATTCAGGAGGAGAGCATTTAGCATTTGGGAGAAGAGCAGTGACAAAGATGAAATAGCAAAAGGAAAAAAGTGCTGACGAGTGAAGGATTTGATAAATGAGAGCTTGAGATCAGCACATCTGACAAGAGAATTGGGAAGGAATCAAAATGTAGTTTTACAGAGTTCTTGTTCAGTTGCTGAGGTGCACTATACTAAATGTTTATTTATGGATCCATTTTTTCTCCCTTTATTTCTCTGCATGTGGATTTACCCATTCAATCAGACAAATCTGCTTGCATATAATAAATGGTAGATAATCTCTGTGTGAATTGCTCTAGTGAACTCTGTGGGGGGATAGTACTTAATTGCAACAAATGAAATAAAACTGACATAAAAGACAGCAATCATTTCAAAGTAAACACACTATCCTAAGCAACTTCTGTGGCTTTAAAGTGAAGGGAAATTTCTACAAGGTGTTGGTTTTAATTGGTTCTTTGGGAGATTTCTTTATAAATTTCCTATAAATTATAAATTAATTTACATTTAAATGCCTCCATTCAGTGCTGAGTTAGCCCAGAACTTGAAAAACAGCAATATCATGTTCTTAGAAGTGTTGCTGACTCTGCTAATGATTAGAATATTTCCTGAGCCATCCGGGTCTTTACTGCTTTGTAAAATTTCTAGGCCAAATGTTTAGGTCCCAGTGAGCACCATAACACACTGCTGATGGCTTAATTCAGGATCTGTAGTGCTGCTTGACTCAACTGGGTGGAAGGAACATAAAGAAAAAAAGCTCGAGCTCAGCATTTTGTCAAAGGGAAGTGTCAAAAGAAGAAAAATATTTACATTACTGAACTGAAGTGTTCCTCAAGCTTAATGATCATATATAAAATACAAAAATAACTAAGAATATGTAATTGAACAGGAATAAAGTGTATAAATTAATTTTTGGTGTTCATTTTCACATTGTATGTCTAGTCACTGAGTAGAAACAAATTTGGAAAAATCAATCTTGTAAATAAATCCCAATTACTACAAATAGTGAGGCAAACGGGAGAGTTCCCCCACTTTTTAATCTGAAAGATTAGAAAGATCAAAGACCTCTTTCCCCCTTTTTTGCATTATAGTCTGTGATCAGAACCAGGGAAAAGCATTTGCTGCTGCACACAGACAGCTCCATTCACGCTTTCAGGAGGTGCCTTGTTCTCCACAGACCACAAAATAGAAATACATGTATTTAGCTGAGAAGTTCAAATGGAAATGCCAGCCAATATTAGTGAAGTAAATCTAAGCAAAGATAGATTCTGTGCAGAAGTGGTGGCTTATGAAAGGAAAACCAAACCAACCTTCAGGAAGCCATGAGGAATAAAAGAAAAAGATTGATGCTTCAGTGTAAGAGCAAAAAGCTTAAAAATCAAAGAAAAGACATAATGTGTTTATGTGATCTCAAACTTCTACTTATGTTGAAGAGGAAGCTTTGTGACCAGCTCTGTTACAGCAGCCTCTGACAGCTCAGGACTGTGTGCTCTTCCACAGCAACTAGAACTGGAAAATCCTGCCACAAAACAATGAAGCCAGGATGGACTGCAATATTTTACAAAATTGGGGTTTTTTATATGTGGTCAGAATGAACTGTAGGGAAAAGACTGTTTGATTACAGAAAGACTTTGCAGATAACATTCTTTAATTATTGGGAATGCAAAATATTCTAGGTGTTCCACCTGGAAAAAAAGATTAAGTTCCATAAAAAAGAGAAAATACTCTATTTGCCAAAAGAAAATGTAGTCATAACTGAAGTCAATCTTCAAGGAGGGTCAGTGGCTCCCTCTCTGTGCTCTAAGTGTCCAGCCTCTGGCAATCAATGAGGGAGATGGGATTTCTCTGCAGAATTTTGTTATTTTCTTTGAAAATGCAGTTAATCATGAGCAGTGCAGAAGTTCCAGTATTGAGCAGGTGCTCTGTACAGCGTTGTATAAATGAGTCTTGTCCACTCGAGATGTTTTTGTATATGTTCTCTCTGCTTTCCTACAGAAGGTGGTTTAGAGCCTCCAAACTAAATATGCCTCTGGTGAATAATTTGGCTACATTTGCTCTCAGGCCCTAAAGTTATATCTTTACATTATAAATCAAAACTGTACTGGTGAACTATGATAAAACCTACTTATAGTAGTGTACTCGCCATGGCCACCGTGTTTGTGCAGCCAACAAATGCAGGGTAAAAAAATCAAAATGAAAAAGTATTTGGAAAGTAAGTAATTTTCTGTGGTTTCCCTACACTTATTTCACGAAATACTACTACAATATAACTGCCAACATTTGTGTTTATTGAAACCCCTATTTATTTCCAGATACAGGACCTCATTAGGCTAATAGTATATTATTATGTAAATGTATTTTCTATAAATGTCTAGTATCTGTAAGTAGTTTAGTCTCAGTGTCCCTAATGTAATATATCAAACAATAACTCATTTGTCAAAGAGAGACAGTTCATTAGTATTCAGCAATCATTTGGACAGAATAAAACAGCAACAGTATAAAAATTGATGTTGCGAAACTTAACAAATGAGGGAATAAGGAAAGTGTGATTCAGGAAATTGCAGGCCTGCCCTCAAGGGCCATTTTTAGGTCACTTGTCTGCATTTTAATATTACATCTGTTTTAGAGAGAGTCTCCAAGTTATTAGGTTGGGAGGGAAGCCAATTTGCAACCGTGACATCAATATCCAGGGGGTTCAATAAACGGGAACATAACAACACTTGGGACAGAGTCAGGGTGAAAAGGTGCCACACTGCCAACTCTGGCATTGTAACTCGGTTTTGCAATTAAATTATTGAATGAGATAAACCTTAACTTTTAACGTTTAAATATTGGGAGATTTGCTCTTGAAATCTCTTACCTTTCGGGACAAGAAAGAAATATGTGTGTGTGTGACCTAAATTATGGTACTTGATGCATTCACTTTACAATTCAGCCACTGCAAAGATACATCCAGGTGTGGTTTGTCTACCTGTGGATAGGATGCCAGTTCCACAAGTTGATGTTGGCCTTCCTGCACAGCTCTCAGGCACGTGTCATTCTCAGCTTCTTGCATGGTGTTCTGCTTCTTCTCAAATCAGTAATTTCTGTTGTTCTCACATGTGTGGGTCTGTCTTAACACTGGTTTGCACTACCTGATTTGTAGAGATACAGAACTTCTGCTGGCCCAGTTAAATGAGGCGTTTACAAGGGATTTCAAACTGTCTGGAAGCACCTTGTCTGTTGTTACCACTGTAAGGGTTGCTTGAATATGAATCACTTTTACATGAAGGGTTTGAAGGATGCTGTGTGTGGCCTTTAAATACCTTGCTAGGCAAAGTTGCACTTTCCTCTCTGACTCACAGAAAATGTCAGATTTTATGAATGTGTCTGTATTTTTCCATAATGTTCACCTCAGCTCAGAGAACAGCACTGGTAGAGTGAGTACTCTTCTACTCTTTAGTTGTTTTGGCTCCCATAATTGCATTAAAAAGAAATGGGCATATTCTAAAACAATCCGTTGGTTTTGAGATGGGATTCGTGCACATTACTTTTAATTTGGTTTTTGACCTGAAAATAAATGAGCCAGGTAGGTAGGTACCCAGGTACTGAGAAGTGGATTTCCTGTATGCTTGATCCAGGCCTCTATTGTCAGGCTTATTCATGAGAATGTATCTGTTCATTTGATTCAATATGCTGTTCCCCTGTTATTTTTCCTCCCAAAAGCACTGTAACCTCCATTCATCAAGTCTAAGATTAACCATCTATGGCTTTTCCAAAAATACCAAGAGCTACACAGTTGCTTTTGAATCAGAATTAGAATAAAACCTTCTTATAATGCTTTCTCTTTTATATTCAGCACCCTCATTTCCATCTTTCACAGCTGAATCGGGTTATTTAGATTACAGCAAGGTCTGAACCAACTCAGAAGAAAAAAAAATTATCTACAGAGCCTATTTACATTCTTTAATGAAACACTACGTTGGCTTTGTATAAGAAAAGATTTTTTTAAGACAAAAACCTGAATGTGATAAGCATAATACTATTGTGGGGTAAAGATAAGCCTAAAACTGAAGCTAGTTTTTGAAGAAAAGAAAAAAAGAGATTGTTCTTTCAGAGCATGTGGATGACAGTTAATTGACATGTCAGTGGTCACTTTAAATACCACACAGAAGGGAATAGTGCCACAGTGGCATTTCAGAGACTTATTCTGACCACACCATGAATTACCTTCACCACCTCAAAGTGCAGCTGGGATAAGAGACGTAAACACTGATAGATAAAGGAAGATAATGTGAACACTGGGCTTGTTTTGAAAAGCAGCCAATACCTGTGCACCTGTGGCCCTGGGGTCTGACATTTATTGCCAGGAAGGAGCTGTGGTGCAAACCAGCCCCTTCCCATGGAACACCTGGATAGCAGGAGCCACAGTGACACCCACTCTGCCCCCTGCTCATCCCACACTGCCAGGAGGAGGGCATGGGGCAGCAGCCACTGCAGGCAGTGCCTGGGGATGGAAGCATCCCTTTAGGATAGATCAGATCTCTTCATTGTGTTTTCCCAGCACAAAATAAACAAGGATGAGATTTTTTTTTTAAAAAAAACCCTATTATTATTTTGCAAAACCGTGGAAGTAAACCCCAAATCTGAATCAACAGTATTTCATTAGCTGGTGGATGGTAGCCAAAATATGGCCTTTTGATTTTCTCTGTAACAACAATAATTTCCTTTCCATATGGAACACCTACAGAATTAATTTAAATGAGGCTGTCATTCTTTTCTATAAGAAGGGAATCCTTAAGTCCTTCCTTAAGTCTATGTTTTTCCAGCCTCTACTTTCATGATGGGAAAGACATGTCTGCCCAGCCAGTCTCTGAACCCAGGGAAAAAATTGTAATTTGATGCAGCCCATTCTTTTAAAGGTGCAGTAATTGACAGAAGGAGGAGGTTTCCGATATTGTGAGAATGTGACATGAAAATATCTGAGACATGAGAAATAACCTGCCATTTCTAAGGTAGTTTAAAACCCAGGCAGTGGAGAACAGATGCTATCTAGTGACACTCTTTTCAAAGCATCATCTCTGCTGACAGGCTGCTGTGCTGCTTTGGTGAGCAAACAAGAAGTGTTACAAGTGCAGCTGATGAGCAGGCACAGATCGTGCAGCAACGAGGCTGAAGCAGCATTTATCTCTGGGTTAATACAATGCTGAAATATTAAAATCTAGTCTCGTAAATACCTATTTGAGATGTAATGAGTCATTCATCAGCAATCTGCTAATGACTGACTGCAGCTATCAGGTGTGGATTTACAGAAGCCCTAGGATAGCCATGCTAATGACGTGGTTTTTAGTTATTATAACCTGTAATGTTTCTTAAGGGCAATTTTTGAGTCTGCATTATCTCTTGTTGCTGTCGTTTTAGAACTTCTGGGGGTTTAAGGTTGTTTTTTCTTCCTTTCAAAGGCCTCGATGTAAGTGTCTTACAACAACCTCAAAGATTTTTACAAACACATATTGTTAATGATATGTACATCATTTTATACCAGTAGACATCGAGATAATCCTCAGATGAGAGAATTGTAATCCTCATCTCTTACGTGGGAAAGATGAGACTTGGAGCTGTGATCTGCCTGGGGCTCAGGGGAGAGGATGCAGCTGACAAACCAAGAGAGGTTTTCCACCTGCTGCTGGAGAGATGCTGTGTATCCAAACATGCTCAGGCAGGGCTCTGGAACAGATACTTATTTCTCAGTCATAGAGTAATTGAAACAACAGACAAGAAGAAAATCCAAATTCAATCCCTGTACAGGTATGCAGGCAGCTTGCATGAGTAGGTAGGAATTTAGCCCTAGTTTGACAACTGATGAAAACACAGTTCAAACTCAGAAATACATATTTTAGATGATTTTTTTTCTTACCTTCCACTAAGGGTATTAATATATATGCCAGGTTTTGGGGGTGGGTTCTTTGCACTGTGTTGTTGAAGCTGCTTGTGGTGATGTTATGTGACCAGAGCTGCTGTAAAAGCCACAGCTGCCTTTAACTCCAGGGATTGTTGTTTAGTCACACAAAGTCTGAACTGGTCTGCACAAAAATATGGTCCATGTGTTTGTGTCTGTTGCAAAACAAGGCACCCAGGACTGAAAACCAAGCAGGAGCAACCAGGTTATAATACCGGGGGAAAAAAATCACTGTTAAAACAAAACTAAAACACAGCCTGGAGGTGCCTCTGGTAACATTTTTGATCTTTGTCTAATTGTTCCAAAGACTGAAGTCTGTGCTGGATTCTTCAGAAGAGTTCTTAACAGTCCTTCTCTTAAAGTTTACCAAGCTAGGAAAATAAGGAGGTAAAAGAAATACCCACACACCAAGTCCTTGGTTTCTTTGTGCTTTGGCATCATTACCTGTCGATACGAGTAATGTGATATCCTTGGTGCTTTAGAATGTCAATATGAAGGCAGGCTTAGACAAAATGACTCTTCAGATATTTCATATGTGAAAACTTGCAAATATCAGCTTAACAACAAAATACTCTGCCTTAAAAAAAAAAAACAAACCACAAAACAAAACAAGCAAATAGACAAAAAAGATAACTGGATAACTGGTAATTGAAGTGGCCAGAAACTGTCCCAAACCAGGACAGCAGTCTATAACCTCCAAGGCCAGGGCCTGTTTGATGATGGCTCAGTGCCAGCCAGACACAGAATGTGCCTCTCCCCCTTCAATAGCAAATGATTCTCCTACAGAGCCAGCAAAGTTCTACCAATTGCTGCTGTAGATTAATGCAGAGGGAGAGTAAATAGGACCTCATGGTCCAGCAGATGAAGGCAGAAGGCCCAAAGTGATAAACTGCACTTCTAGCACAGGAGTAATTCAGTCACCCTAATCAGGCTCTGTGGATTCAGAGTTATCCATGCTCAGCACCATCTCCTCAGCAGGAAATCCATAGGAAGATTATTTACAGTGAATAAGACTTCCAAGTTGTTCATGTTTACAGACTTTCATCTGATAGAGCTCAGTGCATTACCAGCCTCCAACTTTCCAGATCTTGAATTTCCTGGCTGGTGAACTATTAAAATGCAGATTAACTAAACTTCAAACAGATTTATTGCAGATGGCTCCTGCAAAATCCTTTTGGATTACCTGCCTCCGGACATCATTTCCTAGTCTGTAGGGGTTCATTAAGGACAGATTTAAATGAGTTAGCTGGGAAAAGGCCAGCAGGAAGAGTATGTTGAAAATTATTCATATTATTATGCTTGATCTAGTGATACAGATTTACCTTTTAGGAATTCTTTAAAGTTTCTCGTTTGCAGTAATGAATAAGACATGCAAGCATGCCTCGTGGATCAGGGCGTTGTTTAGGAGTGCATTTCATAACCTCTGAGTTATTTGTGGCAAAGAAAGTCACCCGTGCTGGGAGTGCAGAGAGAAAAGACAACAGCCACAGCGCATGTCCCTCGCAGTTCTCAGCTGCAGCAACTCCATTTCCCTCTGAGCAGAGCCCTCAGATTCCAAACATAGCCATGAAGCATTTCACTTTGCTTCTGTCATCTAACCTGCTTCAAAATAAAATTAGCCTGGGGGTTATAAAAACAAAAATAGCCATGTTTAGACTTACATGATTCACTAATTGTGCTGCCATTTGGTTCTTACAAATTGGCTCCAAAGCTCTGAAGGGGGTTTTTTTGGGTCTTTTGGTTTTTTTTTTTTGGGGTGTTTTTGGGTTTTTTTTGAGATGTAGTTAATCTAAATTTATGCAGGAGCACTGTAATGACTTCTCCTTCAGACTATGAGGGGTTTTTAATCACTTTCAACATTTTGCCCCTGACTGGGCAAAGCACTTTAAGCACTTGGGTGCTCCAACTCCTCGCTGAATCGGGACTGAGCACTAAATGCTGAATGCTTGGTTGCCTCAGGTTTTTAAAGAAAGTGGACATGCAGCCCTGTGAACAGGCATAATTTTGAAGCTATTTAGGAGACAGGCACTAAATTGGGACCCTGGATGTGTCTGGCAGTACCATTGGAGCAGCAGAAGCCAGGGTCTCTCTTCATCTCAGGTACCTCCCTGCTCATGCCACTTAAATGGCACCTTCTTGCCTCTAGATTTTACTCTGTACTTACACAGGCTAAATATAGCTCTCCTAAGTTGTTTGAAACCACTTTCAACTTCAGATCTCTAAATGTCTTATTCATTACTGCAAATGAAAAACTTAAGGGTATTTTGACAGTGTCAATCACACAGTGCAAACACTCCACATAGCACCTTGAACCAATTCACTTTGACTTCGGTGGGTGCAGAAGAGAGTTTGGAAGTTCCATCTATCTCCAGGCTGAAGCAGCGTGTTCCATTGACAAGGGCTCACCAGAAAAGCTGCCAAGCACTGAGCAGTGATCAGCCCTTTGGACTGACTCGTGTGTGAGCTGGCTATAGTCTAACAGCTACAGTTCAGAGATTGAACCCTGGTCTTCAGAGATGAAAATTCAGTGCGTTAACGAGCAACAGCAGCTTGTTCTTCTGACTAGAGCTGACCCTCACACCTGCTCCAGCAGTTTTGTAATCAGTCTCTGTGTGCTCTAAACCAAATTTCCTACCACAGTTCCCTCTAAAATGTGCTCCTTCACTGCTGCAAACAGATGTTTTTACAGCTACACTTGTGCAGGTTAACAACCACAGTAATAAAGTGCATGTGGGTTTTAGAGTTTATCCCCTTGAGCTTTCATAAATGCTCTTTTCAGGCTCTAATGGCATTGCTGATGTGTGTGTGCAGGTGTCAGTTGTGTTGAAGTATACTTGCAGGCATTCATGGCTGCACAGGATTGATGAACATGGCAACTGGGGGTTGAATAGCAGGTGCTGAAAAGCTACCCTTTTTTCTTTCAGCTTTTAGTTTTCTAGAGCTCTAACTGTCTACAGAACCATTCAATTGTATTACAAATACAGAAATTTTTTTGTAGCATTATAAGTGTAACTATCATTATTAGAGCTTTAATCTGTCATGGATTTTACCTAACCATCCAACAACAACAAAAAGTTTCATTAGAGGTATTTTCAACAACGTACTTTTAATCCTGAATGCCTGCAAATTCGAGTTCTTTGCCAAATTCTGACTGGTAAACAGCACAAATGCTTCATATGCTTCTGTAGCCACTTTCAAGAGATGCTGCCAAAGCACATAATGCATCAAAGTTTGCACTGAAAAAGGAAAATCAATCAGGTCAGATACTGTTTCAGCCTGAAGCTTGTTTGGATGTTTGCTTGCTTTCTGAAAAGGTTGGGAGACATTTCCTCTCCTGGTTTGGGAGAACTTGCACGACTGATCCCTGCTCTAATGGTTATGTGACCCCTGGAGGATATCTGTTTTACTTTCAGTGAATGAAGAACTGTAGATATATAAATGTCAGGAGGAATGGACAAGAGCTACTAATCAGAGCTGAATCTGGTAACTTGGTCTGGTTGTGTAATGGGGTTGTCAATTTTGCTGTCCCTGGAAAATAAAAAGGAAAGCATGAAGGGGAGTTTTCCTAGAGGGCAGTTCATGACAGAAAATGCAAAATTCTTCAGGAAAGCCTGACCCTTGCTTCTAAAGCTTTATTGAAATCACATCAACATCCTTTATATAAAAAATGCCTTTTTCTAGAGAACCATTCAGAGGATCTGAAGCATATTGTGCACTCACGTTCCAGGTTCTCTAACCTTCTGCAGTAATTGGCAGCTAGCCTGCTTCAGGATAAAATTTATAAAGCAGAGAAAGTCTCCCATACGCTGCCCTTTTAAGGAAAGTCTTCTCATTACTGGAAAGCAGGAGCACAGTGATGGTAAAGTACTGTAGGGATCATCTATCAATCATGCTATCACCAAAGCTGCAGATACACAGAACTAGAGAAATTAGGGGAAAGATCCTTTCATCCTCACCTCCCTATTTTCACCAACACACAAAAGAATTCTGGTGCTTTGTATCTCTCAGTTTCTAAATTTCAATTCGATGAAGTATGCTACCATTTCCCTCATTTTTAGCAGTTTTTATAGCCAAGAAGTATATTTGTTTCTTGTCCTTGTGTTTTGGTGCTATCATGTCTAGTGATAAACCTTATGTGGTAACCTGAATAATTCATACTGAAATGTACCTGCTGTCCCTGGGGTGGCTTTGACCAAACTATATTCATTTTACCTTGTGTTGTTTACCCACTTTATAATCTTTTCGGAACACTCTCCCTTTGAGTATCTTATCATTTCCACTTCTCTTGTCAGCTTATTCCCATTTGTTTTTCCTTTACATTCCAGATAAGAAAGACACACTGTGACACCTGTGTTGTGTAGCACCTTTCAGATGCTAAGCAGGTGCTGAGCCCATGGGCAGAAGGAGCACTTTTGGCTGCTCTGTGGCAATGCAAACCTGTGACGGACTTAACTGGGGTGGAAGTGGAGAAATCTTTGATGCTGTTTATCCCATCTTCTCCCATTTCTTCACAGGTTTAGCACTCTTCATTTCTTTCTGAAGCTAATCTTTCTTCATCATGTTTTCGTACTCTCAGCCTCTATTTTATTGCTGCTGTGTTCACAAGCCCTTTTCCTTTTTAGTCTTATTGGTTAATTTAACTGTTCCTCTTCCCCATTATTTGTCAGGGTTTTGAATGAGGTGCTGACCCCCTTTTTTGTGGTGTTCACTTCAATACTCTGCATCACCAACGTGGTCCCAAAATCAAGACCTCATTTGCTGTGAACTTATGAAATCTTCAGGTCATGAAGGAATTGTCTGACGAGAGAAGCAGACAATCATAAGCAAGGAACAAAATTCAATAAACAGCATCCAATAATCTCAGACAAATACAACTGTCAGCTCCCTGTTGATGAATCACAGACGTGTTCCCAGCTTCTCTATTTCCCCTTCCTGACTCTCAGCACTCTAATTATTGGGAGAGTGAGAAGGTTGTTACTTTATCCTTCCAGCTTCCTTCTATTCCTAACAAAAATATAAATACATTCCCAGTCTTCTAATATTTCTTTTGTTTTAGATTATTCTTCTCACTAAATAGTTGCAGTATCCTTTCCATTTAATGAAATGGTTTCAGCTTTCTCTCCTGTTTAATGAGTTAGAAAATTAGCATTGAATGAGATCAGTCCATGGCTTTGGTCTGTAGTTTAGGAAATCTGTGAGAAGGAAAGGAAACTCTTGCAAAGGCTGTCTGCAGACTCAGGAATGGTCTTCATTTTGCTTTTTAAATTTTATTTAGAATAAAATGTAAAGAGCTTAGTAAATGAAAACAGATTCAGTTCAGCAGAAGGCAATCCTGTTGAAATGCTAAAGCTTTTTTCTCCAGATTATTATTTTTCAAAACTTAGTTAATATCAGGCGTTTTTTAAATTCGTTCCTCAAATTTGCTTACATTTTTCCTCAAACATACCTGCATTTATGGCTAGCAATCTATAAGATCTCAGAGGGTTTTATTTAAGTTGTTTGACCACACATGGACTTCTGCATTCTGACTCTCTTGTTGTTAACATAGAGCTAATGTGACGGTATGAGGTGGCCAATAGTGTATTTTGTCATGCTAAGTGATGAGATTGTGATTTTCTAATCTACAGTGGTGTCTAAAGGTCACTGCATCAGCTCAGCTCCACGGCACCACAAGAATCTGTGTTTTATGGATAAGTCCATTACGTGGAGTCACACATGTGGGTTGAACAGGCAGCACAAGGAGGCTTTATCAGCGTTCAGCCCCCAAGGGTTGTGCACAACGCAGGAAAATCCAATTAGAGCCACGGGGAGTTTTTCAATCTCTTAATCGGCATTGCAGCGCTGCAGATGGATATTATTGCCCACTACTTAAACTTTATTACTCCATTTTTCTGTCTGTAGCCCTTCTCCCTGCCAACCCACCTTGAAGAGACGGCAGGCACAGCCATATAAAACTTTTTACGACCTTGGCATCTGCACTGTTTTGTCGCATGAAAGATAAGTACGACTGTGACAACACAGAGGAGCCCGGCAAGGACTGAAGCTGGTTTCACCAGTGCAGTTTGGATTCTGCCTCCCAGTCTCCAGAACCTGACAGAACTTGCAGGACCAACCTCTTTCTGAGGCTAATGCTTTCCAGAGGAGAGGCAGGATGATGTAGGATGAGGGAGCAGGTGCTGGCTGCATTCGAGCCCTGGTCTGCACGGAGGTGCAGATTCATTGTGTGACCTTGCATTGAGTCACTTGACTTCCAGTGTTTCAGCTGTGCTATAAAATTGACTAAAAGCAGGACTTAAACCAGGCACTGCATCCTGGGTAAATAATAGGCTCAGGGAAAACATATAGGAGGAGGGGATTATGTTTTTGTGTCTTAAAATACCTTTCCTGACAGAGAGGGTGGGTCTGCCATGGATGAATAATCCGTTTGCATAAATTACTGTTATTTTCAGTGGTGGCTTACCAGGTATATGTATCAAAGAGTGATACAGTCTGCTTGATTTTATGGTACATTAACCTTGCCAGAATGCATTTATTATATTTAAAACCTGCTAGGTACCTGCAGTTGGGAACAAAGATTGCGTAATTATTTTTTCTTTAGCTTGTGGGAAACCAAATGCTTTGAATATAAAAGATTCTAGGGGTGAAAAGTTCATTCAGTTCACCCCTCCATAGGGAGAGTATAGACAAAAGGGATCTGATTACTAATTTGAAAACAGATGAAAGGAACCAATATAGTGATGAAATAACTGCTATTTCCATTTCTGCCCTTTGTGTTATTGGAAACAGTAAATAGATGCAATAATTGAGCTGTGAAGCAAATTTTACATTATTTTATAATAGCCATCTTCTCCAATCAATTAATCACCTTGAAATAGCTTCAGGTTTTGATTTCAGAACCTGTATGTGAGATTTTGTTACAACAGCAACAAAGAGTAGGAAATGTCCCAATGAGCAGTCCCTGTTTTAAATGAGGAGTGCTGAATCTATGAAATTAATGGAAATAGACTCATTAAGTTCACAGGCTTTGGTGCTTCAGAAAACAATCATTTGTTCTGGAAAGCTTTCCAAAATCCCCATGAGCAAATTCATAAGTAAGGATTTCCATTTTGCATGGCTTTCCCATACAGGTCTTGGATGTGTCCATTCTTACACCCCAGCTTGGTTACTTTATTATCTGATCTCTCATCTTTTACATAATAACTCTGCCTCCTTGTTCTCTCTGGTTTTGCACTGGTCCATACCTGCCCTGTGTGGGGACAGAGTGTCTGTATGGATGCTGTGGTGTGCAGAAGGCTCTCTGATCTTTATTTGTCAACAGTGAAACTCATTGATACTGACATATAAGTGTATATATTAAAAAAAAAAAAAATTAAACTCACCACTACAGTTTGAAAGCAGACAACACTTTCCTAGTTCTGCAACTCCTCCTATGTTTTGAACAGGAGAAGGGATTCAAGTTATACATATTTAAAATGTAAGAAGCCTGGAGGTCCCAAGCAACAGCAAGATTTTGCCTGTCCAGCCATAGCATTTTTTCAGCCAGCAGGTTTTTTAGTGCATAGAGCCTTTTCCCCATTTTCTATATCTATTTTGGCATAGCTCTGGGAAGAGGGACAAAGGTAGAAGTAAGCATAAACTCTCCTACATGGCCTGTTCCCAGCAGCTATCAGGCAGTGATTTACAGTATTAAAGTAAATATTTTTCATAGCTTGCACAGCAGTGTTTGTGTTTAGCCACTTTTAGTGTGAGATAGAACACATTGTTGACTGTGATGAATACACACTGGGAAACAATAGCTGGGACAGAGCACAGCAGTATTTAAGAAGGGTTTAGAATGAAGCAGCAAATACAGAATTGAAAAAGTATGGAGAGGATTGGGAAAAAAAAAACAGTTCAAGGTTAGATTAGATCCACCTTCACAGAGACTGTCATAGCTGGGCATTGACTTAGTGACAGCAGAGGGGAGCACAGTATTCCAGCCACTGAAATGCATTTTAGTGTCTTCCATAATGCTGTTAGTCTTTCAAACTTTCAGAAGATAATCGCAATTTTGAGAAGAAAGAAGGATACAGCAGAAGTTCTAATTTCCATCCCATAAAGAAATACATTGTCTTAAAACTACTGAGACTAATTCTAAATATTTAGGGACTTATTCTATGGGGCTTTTTAAACCACATGTGATTTTTCCATTAGAGTTAGCAGAGTGATTCATATGTTCTTTGCATTTGACTGATGGATCATTGAAAAGCAAAAACCATGTGTGGTACCTTTTGTTCTGATGGAGGAAAACAGCAATGGAACACAAAATAACTAAATGAAACAGCAAGTCATTGAGCCACTCCCTTTCTACAGTCTGCAGGCAACCCATCATTGCTGTTTCCAGAAGTTAACAAGTGAAAAGAGAAAAAGAAAAGAACCTTCCATCTTCAGTAACTTTTCTCCTGAGTAAAGCACAAGGACAGAAATACTTTAACTGTCAAGTGATGTTCTACCCCGGTGATTACAAAGTTATGCACATGTTAACATGCTAAAGTTATGTTAGAAGCTGGGAAATCATATAAAGATTAATCAAGCCAGCACATCAACCCATTGTATCCCACTGATCCTCCACTGAAAACAGCTGGTATTTTGCTAGAAGTGCTCTGCCAGAAATGGGACGTGATTCAATATTGCAGCATCAGAGATGCCTTTGTTAACTGCAGCAATCCTCAGAGTCAGCAGAATTACTGTTGAGTATAAATACATTTTCTGACAAATCTCAAGCAGACCAAGAATGCAATCCCTTGCAATCAGCAGATGTGCTTTACATTCAGTAACTTCATCAGGATGTTGCTTTAGATTGATGGTAATTACTGATGTGTCATTTGGGGTGTGTTGTTGAGCAAAGTCCATTAAAACTCAATTTGTTTCATCAGTTAGCACCCAGCTTACATTATGCAGTATGTTCAAAGAGCATTCACACTGGAATTGCAAAGGTGGGCATCAGGCTGGGAAAAAAAATCTTCAAAATGCAATGACACAATAATTCTGTTTTTCGTGGCTGTGGTCTAGCAGATCCTATTTCTGGCCTTGTTCAACTCCCTCTTCCACTACAGCTTTACTCTATAATCTTGGCCTGTCACTCCTCTGTTTGTGCTGTCTCCTTGTTCCTATAAACTAAGTATTGCTATTAACTTATTATTCAAAGTGAGGATAGAAACATGACGTTCTGTAAACCATCCTGATTTCCAGAGTAATTCAGGGCAGTGTTTAAATGTCAGAGAAAAAAGAAAAGTAATAAACCATTTATATTTTGTTCCCTCAGCCTTCTCCCTTAAGGAGCAGATCACGACTGAAATCAAAGAAGATCTTGGGACTTGGGGTTTTTTGTGCCATATGGAAATGTCTGACTGAGAGGAGGGAGAGGTGGCAGGTGTTGGGTAGGGAGCAGCTCCAGGAGAACACAGTGTCCTCTATCTGGCTACTGCAGGATTTTTTTTTTTNGATGCTGCAGCAATGTCATCAGAAATCTGCTCCTCTTGGTCTGCTGAAAAGCTGTGACTTGAATTGGTTTAATAAGCCCTTTTTTAATGTTTTTTCCTCTTCCCAACTTTTCCTTTCCACATCTTGATTCACTCCCTTTACACAAACCCTAAGAACACTCTGTTACCTCTCTAACATAGTCAAGCCCAGAGCTGTGGTGAGGTTTTAAGCCTTATACAATAACGAACAACTAAAATCACTTGTTAATACTTACTGTCTGCAATATTTATTTTCAGATGAGATGGTATTTAGTCCTATGAGTTCATACCTCCTACTTTCAATTCATGTACCTGAATGAGGTTTCCTGTCATAGTCCTTTTTCCACAGCCAACATTTCTTGCATGGGGGTGAAATATTTTTCCATAGATGTGGAACATAGATATCATTGTGCTGCCCGTGCAAAAAATATTTGTTTAGTGACAAGCTTTGCATGCAAAACAAAATTCCTTGAAGGCCCAAATTCTGTGACTTTTCTCCCCTTGAGTGTCTCTTCCTGTGCAATTAAGGAGGCTGTTTTCAGTTACTTAAGAGAAATAAGTGGAGGAGAATAGAGCCCTAAGAAATGAACATTAGTTATCCCAAAAGGGACCTAGTGAGAATTGAAGCTTAAAAGGGTCTACACAGTTTAATTCATGTACCATCTGTTTTTGGGAAAATTAGCACAGATTAGATTTTCCAACTCATCTGAGGCTAAGAAAGTGCCTTTAGAACCTGTAGTATTTGCTTAAGTATTAAAAACAAATTAGCACCATTTTACTTACTGTGTGAATCCTGTGCATATCAGCTCCCTTTGGAGTGAGCTACAAGAATTGTAAGAGCAGAACAGCAAAGTGATGCCTCTCAGCCAGCCACTCCTTGTCATAATGTTCCTTAGCTGCTTTATGGAAATGCCTGACATTCCTGTGCTCTTCTGAGCACTGTTTTGTTAGATGTGACCATTTTGTATAAATTCAGTTATTGCTTAGGGCTCAGAATCTGCTCCCTGTGACCTCTGACTGGTGTTCCTGCTCTCAGTTTGGCTGTAAGGGGGTGCTGTAAGCTTGAAGACTAATTTAATGCAAAAGTAACAGAAGAATATACCCTCAGACTCAAAGACAGTGTAATTGTATTGTATTAAAGAATTACATTATAATTACAGGATAGCTTTCAAAAAAGAAAAAAAAAGGGTTATATTTTAAAATACATGACAGAAACATGAAATAATTTTGGTTTTCTTGGTTCAGTTTTCTCCACTTTTCCACTTCCCAGATTTCTGTGTTCTGATGGCCAACAGGTGGAAGCAGCCCTGCTGAATGAGGCTGTTGTGATACTCCCCAAGAAGGCAATATTGAACACCAGGCTTCCTGCTGTGGACCAAACATAGGGGCAGTAAATGCAAAGTTAGCATCTTTAACAGTGTATTTACCTCAGCTGGACTCCGTTTTTCTTCCACTCGCTTTGTTGCAAAAATCTTTAAATGTAGGGCAATCTCAGTTATTGGGAGCTGGATTGCCTGTGTACACATATTTTTCTTCTCAGAGATTTCCAGGGTCTCACTTCAGCTTCCAGTCACCTCACATACTTAATCATCTCACATACTTAATTCTATGAAACATCCATTATTTTATGCTGCCCATTAAATATTACTAGTTGAAACACTTTGTTGATGCTGTGCCTATGAATGTAGTTACTAATGTGATGGTTTTTACATATCACAAAAGATGAAAGGCCTGGAATTACATCCTTGGTTTGAACTGGAAAGTTTTCTTGACTTGACTAGAATTAGATTTAGCAGAGCAATGACCCTGGTCCATCACTTTCAGATGAAGTAGGGGTAATGCACAGGATACTCACTGCAGAGTAGGAGGACAGGATGCAACATCCAACAGAAAACTTGGAGTTCTGCATTTAGTTGAGGTTGCAATCTGTAGCCTTTTGAAGAATTCTCTAATTGTAATTAAACAGAGTAAAAATGTGAGCAAATCAAGATTTTAGGCTGGTAGTGCAAACAGTAGAGGTGCTTTTGGGCTAGTACTATTTTGGGGAATGGAACTTTATTTGCTGGAGCCTGGATGTCAACATGCTGATGGTACGAGTCTGTGTGTGCCCATGTGTTGAAGCATTTTTCACTAAATACCTCTAAAAAAAGATATTCCAGCTTTGCTTTTGTGGTGCCAAGGTACCAACTGGAAAGTGAAACTCAGGGTACTACAAGGCTTGTTCTTCTGGTACTCCAGAAACCCACTGTGAGTTAATCGGCGATTTTTCACAGACGACATCTAATCTATAACTATAAATTACTTTTCATTCCTGTTATGCCTTAATTGAAGTGCACCAATGTGAAACTGCAATAGATGGAGCTTCAGTAATTCTAGCCTCAATTAACAATGTGTGGATTTGAGTCTTTTTTTCCCTTCCTTTTCCATGGACTAAGGATACCTCTTTAACATCTTGTATTTATTTAAATTATTGCTAGAAAAGTTAGGGGCTATGCATATGATGAAGTATTTTATAAGACCACTCTGAAGACATAGGCAGGAGTTGTGTGTATGATTTATAAATTAATACATATCTTTTATGTCCTACTGTTTTGTTTAACAGGTGTACCATCAGCAGTAGCCAAATCCCTCAGGCTTCTGCTGGGGAGGAACAGTTTAATAGCAATCATTTTTTGGGTAAATGGCAGTTACCATCTCTGTAACAGCTACCCTCATCCCATCCTTGACTTTTCTTCAGCTCCCTGCCTTTAAGACACAAAATGTGTGTTGCAGCAGAGGAAAATCACAGTGAAGAAATAAAGCACCTTGCTGTCTGCAATAGGAAATTCAGACGCAGCAGAAAGGAAAAAATTATACTAGGAGAGTCAGGATGCTGTGTAGGAAGAGAACAGGCATATGGTGATGCAGTTAATTCTTAGATACTTCACATTTTACCAGAACTGATATATATTTACCAGAAAATTAGATTTGATGCCTCTATCTGGGCATATATGCTCTTACAAATGTTTCTGGTGTTCAGTTAATAGCAATGAAAACAGCATAAGAATCCCACTAGCACAAGCCTGTGGATTAAAATAGTTGTTTACAACACATTTTTGTTACAGACATCCTCAAGTTTTCCCTCATGGCTCAGATGGTCAAAATGCATATTTGTGTTTGCTTTTAATTGCTTTGCTCTTCTGAGTGATCTTTTGCCACTGATAAAAGGCCCACAGACTTTGAGAGGTCAACAGGTATAAAGTGGAAAACCTGCTCTATTTCTCAGCTTTCTCACTGTTGGCCAAAGCCCTTTTCTCTGAGTAAGAATATTCCCAGCCCCCTGCTCACTGAGGTGCCACTGGACGTGGTGTTAGGGCAGCAGGTGTGGGGGTGGTGGCACAGGCAGGACAAGGAGTTTGTCACCCCCAGGGCAGATGGAGAGAAGGTGGCAGGTTGTTACCACTGGGGTAAAAATATTGTCACATGTTCTCGAGGATTTGTTAAGCAATAAATGCAGGGCGTGCCCCAAGTTTATTTCAAGGAGCACATGGACACAGGTAGAAATCCACACGAGTAACAGAACTCCAAGAATGATGCTGAAGCTGATTTAATAGGATAAAGCTTTGCAGAAAGAGAAGGGAGGAGGAAAGGCGGAGGAAGAGAGCAAGAAGGAAGATAAAAAAGTTTTATTCCTCAGGCTTTCTCAAAACTTATTAAAATTCCCAGTACTGTCTTCACTAAGCAGGCCACACAAGTCAGATCTTGATTACTTAAGTCTGATGTGTTGTTTAACTCACACATTCAAAAGCAAGGCAGGATTTTTGTGACCTCTGCCTGTGTTCTGCTGTTCATAAAACTTTCCTGAATTGAATCTTATCTCAACAGTCACACATCCCAAGGCCTCCAGTTGTGATTTAAGGATGCAGGCAATGACATACTGAATGGAGTTCTTCATAAATTGATCCAATGGTTAATCTTTTCTATTTATTTTCAAATAAGGAGATCTGAGTTCACAGTAAATTAGCACCATAATTTCTGTGTTCTGATTGAAAGATTGCACTTCCAAATAGCTGCTAGGCTTCCAGCTAGTGATTTGCATATACAGTTTTACATGAAGACTTCTAACTTCCTTTTCATCAGCTCGTAGAATACATATAAGCATTGATTGGACCCTCATTGCAAATCTCAGTACTGGGAAGAAGAATCAAAAATTATGGTGCTGTCCCTCTCAATGGAACTCTTAATTTTTTTATTTTTTCTTCTTTCTAAAGTATGTATTTTCCCTTCTAGTGAAATTAAACCCATCCTTTCTCTCACTTACCACATAGTCAAAATTCTGACAAACTGCATGGGATTACTGAGGGAAAAAAAGCATTAATATGGAGCCAGAGTGACCATTATAAAGTAAAGATGCTTTCCAGGCTATAGTCAGAAAAAATGTTCTCTGGCATGTAATAATCAATTAAAATATATTACCTAAAAGGTGTGACCTGCATGTAGCTCTAAATAGCTGCACATATTACGCAGCTTATTATACAGGAAAAATTTCTCGAGTATATTGGGTAGAAAGACCTTCAAGTCCCATCTGGGCTGTCTTCAAATAATGAACTCATTTTGCCCAAATCCTGAATGAAAATGGAAAGCAGACTTTTATGGGGTCAGTTCTCATCTTTAAAGCCTTGCACATTAAGAACATTGATATTTGTTAACTCTCCTCTGCAAAATCTCTTCTGGGTTTGTAGCTGCTGCCTTGAGTTGTATCATCTAAAGTTAAAAGTTATGGAATATTACACAAAAGGTTAGGATATCTGCATGCCTGGTTCCTGAGCTTGCTATTGAAAATGAGGGTGCTGAGGGACCACAGTAAAGGGCAGATACTTGGTGCAGAGTGCTGTGGGCTGCTTCATTTTGCATATTGCACTACTTGAAGCAAGTAGCGCTGGAACAGCTGTGCACTCAGTCCTGGTGAAGATAAGGATCTCTCCCTCGGGGCATTGCTTTCTTCTGCCAAGTAGGACAGTCAAGTGTCGGATTTGGCTGTGGACTGTTCTGTTCTCTCATGTAGCCATTCCTTGTCCTTTGGGCTTTGGCTGAGTATTTTGAAAGGATCAGTCCGTGCTTGATTTCTGTTATTCCAAACATTATCCTATAAGATTTTGGGTTGTCCATGCTCTCTTTTAGGGATGATTTTATTTATATTTTTGTAAAAGTTCTCAGATGGTGTCTCATAAGAGCACTGCTAGTGGATTGCTTAGTAATATAATGCTCATTTCCTGTGAAGACTTTATGTGCAACTTATAAATACTTTAAAGTAAAACTTGAGTTGCCCTAGAGCATGACCCAGCCATGTACTAATAACTGTGATTTTTACCTTGTGGAAGGCATTTAACCAGATGTTCTTTGATAGCAGTAGAATTTCTTATTTTTTCCAAAATGAGAATATTCATAGATATCTGCTATTTTCTGTAGCAAACCCCATTTTTTTCTTGTATTTTTCAAAGCAGGGGACACATTCAAATCAATGGCACTCCAGCTGCCTCTTGTGTCCACCCATGCCATAATGTCATTCACCAGTTCTTAAGGCTTACTTCTCCTTCCTAATACATGTCAGCACATATCACTTAAAATCTTGTAGAATTAGTCTCTGCAGCTGTATTTCAGACTGACTCGCCTCCTCCTTTTCTTTTTTTGCTTTTACAGTGTATCCAGGAATCAGTATTAAAGATCTCATCTCATGGGCTGGCCCCATTGCTTATAGAGCTCTCAAAGAGCCTCTGAGATTGTTATCAGGCTTTCCTTTGACTTCAGTAAAGATCATCTATAATAAGTTGCTACAGAGCTGATCTCTCATGTGGCTGTGCTGTACCTGGAGCAGGGGCTGGCAAGCAGAGATCCCCTTTGATCCCTGTTCCCCTGACCCACACCAGAGCCACAGGATTGTCACAGGGACAGGTTCAAATATCAATACTGTGCACACAGAAAACACCCAGAATTTGAGAGCCTCTCCACAACTGTCCCAACATGACAGAAAAGGCAGGGTGGGATATAAGCATTGATAATGTGAAGGAGAAGCAGATACAGATTTTCAAAGCATTCTCAGACTTTTATCATCTCTTTACCAAAACTTTAAAGGCCGTCACTCTCTTCTCATAGCCTTCAAAGAATGATGGATTTGTAATCTGTTTCAACTTCTACAGGATGCTTAGAATTGTAGAGTAATAGAGTGGATTGTGTTAGACCTTAAAGATTATCTAGTCCAACTCCCTGCCACGGGCAGGGACCCCTTCCACTATCCCAGATTGCTCCAAGCCCCTTCCAACCTGTCCTTGAACATTTCCAGGGATGGGGCAGCCGCAGCTTCTCTGGGCACCCTGTGCCAGGGCCTCACCACCCTCACAGGGAAGAATTTATTCAGATATCCACCCCTTTTTAGGCTCCAGCCACTTCACTAATATTGGATTTAGTACCCTGAGAGGAACGTTAAAAATTGCAACAGTAGACCAATGCTGAAATAGCACATAAGAGTTCATAGATCATCACACACTTTCTTCCAGGCATACTTAAAAATGCCAAATTATCCATTGACAAGCTTGTGTATTTACTGATTCAACACTGTAAATTGTTTACGTGGTGAAAAGATTGGGAATTTCCAAAGGCTGACTGCTGGGGCAGCAGCACTGGCCAAGGAAGTCACCATCCCTGGAGAGATTTAAAAGATGTGTATATGTGGCACTTGGGGATGTGGTTTAGTGGTTGGCTTGGCAGTGCGGGGTTAATGGTCTTAAAGATCTTTTCCAGCCTAAATGATTCCATGACTCTGTGATTTTTTGGTCTGAAACAGCCAGGAAAGAGTGCAGCATCATCATCATCATGCAGCATGGTACAACACACGTTTCATGGAGTCAAGCTAAAATCTTGCACTTCTGAAATCATTAATCTCATTGCTAATATGGATGTGGCAGAAAGCTACAGAAACAGACAAGAACTTTGCTAATGTTGCAATCACTTTTCTGTATATGAAATGAATTTCATACAAAGCACCTGCTTGAGCAGCATTTTTAGAATACTTGCTTGTCTCATTCTCAAGCAGAGGTACACTGCAGATGTCTGTAAAGGAATATTTTTCATATTCTCCTACAATTTTCTTATGGGAGTTCCTAGTCCTTTTAGTCACCTTATCCCCTACCCCTGACTAATAAATGCCCTTAAAATTAGGAAGTGCTGGTCAGCAGAGCGAGGAGCAGTATCCTGTGCTTCATGAATATCACATGTACATAAATGTTCATTAATGTTCACGGCGCTGCTGCCCACGTAAATCATTCAGATTAGTTAGCTGATGTGAATTCTAGAGAGATGGCTAGGATGAAAACAAGTGTGCTCTTTGAGTTTAACCATCTCTCTTAAAATTTGCTTATCTCACATTCCTATCTGAGTAGGTACAGTTTAAAGGCCAGTGGGAAATTTCTGTACATGGCAATTACCATTCAATATTAATAGAAGGTGTTGAGCTAAAGTCCTAAGCAATGAATCCAGAGGGAATACAAATTCTTCCCTCAAAAACTACTCTGTATTCTTCCACCATGCATTGGTGCATTTATACTTGTACAATCTAACATTTGCTTTTAACAAAATTAAAGCTGGCATTTGACTGCATGGGAATTGTAACTGGAAACCCAGCTAAATTATTATAACACATGCCTAAACAGGTGGGTAATATTAAAGTCTTAAGTGTTACTGCTTTCAGAGACACAACTCTTGGAAAAAGCCCTTTAAGCATCTCAGACCAGTTTTAATATGCTTTATTGTGCTTTATTTTTAGAGTAGCATTTGTTGTTGAGTGTTTTCTCATAGGCAGATATTTTTGTGTGTGTGTGTCCAGCAAGACATTCTGCCCTTTATTCCATCCAGCCACGAAGGTCACTGGGTCATCAAACATTCATATGGACAGAACTCGTTAGAGGGATGGTTTGGGTCTCTTGTGGTGTGAAATGGCACTTTCATACCCACCAGCCTGCACCTGGTCTCTCACTGCATCACTGGGTTGTAGCAGTCCCTTACATTAGCAAAGATTCTGTCTTTGCCTCCCTCTCTGCATTCATTTGCTCTCTTTTTTTTAATAAAGGCCAGAGCTTACCTAAGGTTTTCAACTAACTATTTTAAGTTGCCCAAGTCCATTATTTTATTTACTCTTCAAAAATGCTGGAATCATATTAGAAAAAGATTTATCTAAATGGCAAGCAGAAATCATTACCCAGGCAGATAAGCCTATAAAGCATTAAAATTTATCTTAATACAAAACAGAGGGCCTGGTTGTGGCACTCTCTGCATATTTGTCTAACAGACATGTAACAGAGAAGTGGTCCAAATGAGCTTAATAAATCTCTTTCTTAAACTCACAAAAGACCACATCCTCACTTCCATAATTCTATTAGAGTCTGCTCCTCTGGAAGAGATAAAAGAAGAGATAACCTCTCCATTCAGAATATAAAATAGCAATTGTTCAGCTGATGATTGGAATATTTCCAGTAGAAGAACTTAATTATGGAACAAAATTAGCTCAATCTGACCTTTTTAGAGAATAATGCAAAACTGAGTTTTTTGCAAATGTCTTCCTGGAATAACTGAAATAAGGAATAATTTACTTCCCTCTTTTTGCAAGAGCAAAAGGTGGCAGAATATGATAGCAGCGTTCTTGGTGAGATGGCAATCCAAGGATAATAATAAGACAGTATGTGCAGAAAGAGATAATATATTTTAATAGACTCACTGATACAGTTTAAAAACAGAGAAGCTTTCAGACACACAAGACCTTTTCAGCAGGAGCAGTGACTCAAAACTGTGAGCTTAATAACTAGATGGTGTAATGGTTGTGTCATAGGAATGCACCAAAATGTATGGCAGCTATATCCATTACACACTGAAAGCTCCTCTTGGGATAAAGACAAATCCTATGTTCCAGTCTCTCTTTTATCTCTGTGATAAATAGGAATAAGTACCTGCACCCACAGACCAACAGGCTGGTGTTAAAGCACTTCCCTCCAGGTGTTTACTTCCATGCATTTATCTGTATTGAGTCACTCCTCCTGGGGAAAAAAAAAAAAANCCGGAGAAAAAAAAAAAAAAAAAAAAAAAAAAAAGGCAAAAAAAAAAAAGCGCCACAAACTGGAAAGAAAAACCTCATCTGTTTTATCAGTCCCATCTCTGATTTCATGACATTCTGAATGTTCCTAAGCCATGCTGATACCACTGCATATGAGGAAAAAAAGGCATGAACAGGTGGTGATATTAACAGGCTCTTATGGTTCTGAAAAATGAGATAGAAATGTTTCATGTCATGAAAGTCAACATCAATCATCATCCATCTTGTGCAGATATGGAAATCAGCCAGTGTGGTTCTTGCTGAGGAGGCGTGAGATATTTCTTTTGCATCAGAGCTGTTGCTCTGGACACAAGTCATAATTTGTTTAATATAGATGAATGAGGAGAATATTACTGACACTGCGCTTTTTTTTTTCTTTTTTTCTCTTTTTTTTAATAAACTGAAAGCTCCCCCTCCTGGCACATTCTCTGAACTGAATGCAAGGTTCGTGACATCTATTTTAGCAACAGGAGAGTAATTAAGATTCTTTAAAAGTAGGGTATTTTAGTCTCCCAAGGATTTGCCATTTCCCCACCCAGCTATGGGACTTGATACAAACTGATTTGACACCAGGGCTTTGCCCTAAGGCTTTGCCTATAATTTTAATCTATTGGCATTCCAGGCAAAGACCTGTGGTTTCTACTTTGCTGCATATTATACAGAGTAAAGAAAACAACTTTTTCAGAAAGTTTGAGCGTTCACATTTGTGTTCCTTCAGAGTGATTGTGGTAGCTCAGCTGTACCCCCACCGTCCAATTTCCTAATAAATGCCTTGTTATCATTTTGAGAAATCTACTGGATCTCTTTGAAGCAATGCTGCAGCTCTGCTGAGAGCAGATCCTGACCAGGCTTAGGGAATCTGAAAGCCAGGGAAAGCAAAAAAAACCAGAGAGGGACATGTTGATGTCACAGTTTTGGTAACTGCTGTAACTGCTCTCTTCTCATTGCTGCCTGTGCTTCGGGGACTGCCAGTCTCTCTAAAACCTTGAATCAGTGCAGTCACTTATGTGCTTAATGTGATGAAATGATTTGTCACTGAATTTCCACAGCCATACACTTATGCAAAGAAAGGGGAAGACTTTCCCAGCTTGTACAGCCGCGGGATCCTGTAGTTCCCATAAATTCCTGCGTTTTAATTGTGTTACAGTCCCTGGTACCATCACTCAACTCCAGGCAGGCTGACAAAGGCAGTGACACTGGTTAGGGAGTTTTCATTAGATTTGCCATCGTAGTCAAAGACATTATCTCTCCATGTCCTTAAAAATTATTTATGGGGAACCACATTTTGCTGGAGCATGAAGACAAGAATGAATGTTCCTGTGCAGGCAGGATTGTGCTGGGGCCATCCTTTCACATAGCCATGCACACCAACCCTCTGGCCACGCGGAGCAAAGTGAAGGAGCGTGAAGCAGAGTGAAATAACATCATCATCCTCTCAACTCAGTGCTGAGCTGTGATAGTAAAGTGAGAAGGAATGAATTAATTATAACTATGTCTTCCTTTCTAGGCTTCTCCTGAATGCCAAGGGGGTATTTTCTTCTGTGGTAGTGATGCTACTTTGCTTTTTTATGCAGTTAGGTAATAAATACAGCAGGTTTCAGTTGTAGAAGAGTGGTTGTTTTGAAGTCTAGCATAGAGTAACAATTTACTACAGATACAATGAATAAATGAAGTATGTCTATTAGACTTGGTACATTAGGTCTGGAAGTGGGAGAATTGCTGGCATGGCACCTTATGCCACTTTGCTCTTCCCTCTCTGTGGTTAAAAAAACAGGGTTGACCTACACAAAGGGAGCTGCTCACCTTAAGAAGAGCAGAGCTCAACTGCTGAGGCAGTGAGGCCAGTGAGCTTTCAGTGCCATTTACAGCAAGGAAGGGCTGTTAGTATAAAGGGCAGAACATCAGATGCAAGCTTGCCATTTGAAGCCAAATCAGAGTAATAATAAAGTAACAAATGACCCGTTCATTATATCCATGGATAGAGGTACACACACGCATCTATCTGTATTCTTGTTAAATCCTTGCTGTATAGATGTATATGCAGATGTGTCTTCTTAGAAATGTCTTAAAAGCTGCTTTTATTGTCATAATGAAAGAGTAGGACTCCTTTGAGAGCCATTTGTCTGCAAAACTACTGTAAACTTCCTTTGAGTAGGCTGTCTGCACTCAAGAGAGTTGAATCAGTAGAACTTTGACGAGACTGGAAGACCCACTGATATCTAATTAATGTGGAAATAATTGTTGTAATCGTTGCATTTCTCTACAAAGCATGTACTGAAAAGCAGTTACACGATTTAGTGAGCATCAAATCAGTTTGATATGCAAATGGAGGTATGGACTACTTCATAATGCTGGTAGTATTTAAACATTTGTTTATTAAGCTGAGAAAATTGGAAATGTCAACAAATGGGGTCCAAAAGCGATGTCTTTTATTAACAGAGACTTTCTTCAGAGTTGTTGCTGTACATCTTTCAGAGTCAGTAGGCTCTAATGACAAGAGTAACAGCACTGCTAAATGTGAAGGGATTGCTAGGATCAAAGTGTGCATCCTGCACCTGACACATTCCAACTCTTTTCCTCCAGGAATAAAAGGGAGCAATTTTAGTGCTCTTCAGATTACCCCTGAGCTCTTACCTTTTTGCTGTTAAGGGGTCATGGAAACAACCTAAATTGTCTTTATCCATTTAATGTAGATTCAATTAACTCCGGTTAATGACTGTGGAATGGAGCTCAGAGAGTTGAGAGCTGCTCCCATTGTTCAGCCCAGCTTGTCCTGTGACATAAGCTGCGTATTGAGTGGAGAAAAAAGTAAAAGACAGTGAGCTGCCAGGACAGGATCAAACAGAGTCTACAGGGAAGTAGACTCATTGCATCTAAGGCACATGCAAAGCTCATGGTTGCATCCAAGTACAGAAAAGTAACACAGAGTTGATCAAATCATGTACAAAACAGCTGCATCTTATCTGTTTCCTAAACATTTAAACTCAGTACAATCAACAGAAAGTCCTTGGGAGTAATAAGCTGTGACCTGTTGAGATTTACATGACTATTTTGCCTGGGATATATCTTCGTCTTTGCTACACATATTTATCATGGCCAAAAGAGTGGGTACCAAATATTTTTTGTTTCAGGAGGAGTGCAAAATCTCAAACTGTTCCCAGGGACTATGGAAAATTATGTAGTTGCAAGGTATTTAATGGCACATCCTTCTGAAATCTTACTTGGAAGATTTTAACAGGATCACTCAGAAGAGCCCTTGCTAACCCCTTCTCTTTTCATTTGCTTTAACAGGATTTCTGAGCACTGGGGACCAAGCAGCAAAAGGAAACTATGGCCTCCTTGATCTAATTCAAGCTTTGCGATGGACTAGTGAAAATATTGGGTTCTTTGGTGGTGACCCATTAAGAATAACTGTTTTTGGATCTGGGGCAGGCGGTTCATGCGTCAATCTGTTGACTTTATCCCATTATTCTGAAGGTAACCGTTGGAGCAATTCAACCAAAGGTATTATGCAGGTTGCAAATTTTGACAATTTTGGTGTCTGCATGCCACCACCATTAGTACTATGTGATGTTCTGTATATTCTCTTTGTTTCTATGAACTGTTGAGTTCAGCTCAATATTAAGAAACTTTTTAAAGGTTGTACAAGCCTCCTTCTACCTCAGCTCTTCTGTGCATGTTTAAATTTTGGGTCACTTTCTTCTTTTTCCTACGGAGCTTTGTAGAAACACTTTATAGCAGACTTCTGAACAGCATTTTCTTGGTGCATCATCTTTTCTTTCCTGCCTAAGGGTGTCTTTTTTGGAAAATCAGTCAGTCATGCTCACAGTAGATGAGGTCATCTGTATTCAGACAGTTGTGAAAGGCGTGTTTAGTTTCTCCTGAGGAGCAGAATTTAAAGAAAACTAAAATGACACTGTTTCTCTTTTCAGGCTAACAGCTGAATTGCTTAAAACTATTATTTTGTGTGAAGGAAACAAGTAACTAGTTCAGAAATCTTTTGTCTGAAACTGCATGGACTTCACTTGCTGTCATCTAATAAAAGAATGGTCGAATGTTTTGCATGCATGATCCAAAATTGTCAAAGCATCCAAGTTGCAAATGGATTTCCTTCTATCTGTTTTTTCCTATTCCATAACTAACACCTTTTCTCTCTAGCTGAGGCAGGTGGCAGGGAATTAAAATCATGCTGTTTGAGGCACCCAACTTATTCTTTCTATGATTTTTGCACCACAGTTTCACACTGTCTCTCATTTGCATGGCTATGGCTTATTGATCATGTTACTTTTGTCTTACTGTTTTTCACATATTTTTATCTGTATTAGTTTTACCAGGGATGCCACACTGTGCCCTGTGCATATAATCCTCCACTAATTTTTATTGCTGTATCTCCATGGGGGACTAATTGCCTGGTTATAAAAACATAATTTTGCTGACATTAAAAGAGCTGCATTTCCCCAAAGTCATGTTACAAAGACCACTGAGGTCAGTAGAAGTGAGAGCTTCTTTAGACCATGCCATTATGGTTTTTTAAATGAGAGAAAAATATAACTTCTACAAGAAGTTTCAAGTGGAAAATAAGACTGTGGTCTAAATTTTAGTCTATTTTTACAATTTGATGTTTAATGCAATTCTTTTTTCTTCCATAATTACCTGAGCTTAAATAGGAGATATTTAAAAGAAGATGCTTGTAAGGACAAGATGTAAGCATTACCTCACTGCACTGTGACCTGAGGGTCTCAATGCACCATCTTCTTTCATCAGAACTCTAAAAATCAGCTTTATTATCAAGGATTAACTCCAGGTTGAATGAGGACACCTGGTTTACCTTCCCTTTGGTCTTAAAATCAATCTTCTTGGTGTAACATGACATCATTGCAAAATGCCACATTTACAATATTTGTACAGTCATGTGTTGCCTCTTACCAGGAAATTATACCCTGTCACATCCCAACACATGGCCAGAATTCTGCCAGGAGCAGGATTTGTTTGGGGAAAATAGGCATTAAGTTGCCAACACAGCAGATAAAGGCATTTTGGAGGGGTCTGTAGAAGCTTCAGTAGAAGTAAACTATCCGAGGATTCTTTTAGAAGCAAACCCATGCTTTGATGAAATTTGGATTAAACAGATGAACTCACCACACTCCCATGTATGTTATGTTTCATTTGGAGGTGGTTAGGTCTGCTGTTAAACAAAAAAGGGAAGAAAAAAGAAAATATAAATCAGTCAGGTTCAAATAAGAACAGTTATTTCTTAACATTTCCAAACCCCCTGTTGTTTCGTGTTGTTTCACATTCCCATATGAGAGGTGGAGAAGGACTTTTTACAAGAGGATGTAGTGGTAGGACAAGGGGGAAGGGCTTCAAACTGACAGAGGGAAGGGTTAGATCAGAAATTATGAAGAAATCCTTCCCTCTGAGGGTGGGGAGGCCGTGGCACAGGGTGCCCAGAGCAGCTGTGGCTGCCCCTGGATCCCTGGAAATGTCCAGGGCCAGGCTGGATGGGGCTTGGAGCAACCTGGGATAGTGAAAGTTGTCCCTGCCCAAGGCAGGGGGTGGAACAGGATGAGCTTCAAGGTCCCTTCCAACCCAAACCATTCTAGGATTCTGTGATTCTATGATTATCAACCAGTCTCTTTCACAAGCTATGAATTCAGAAGCTCTCTTTGCTTCTGTCATTTCCCTCTGAAAGATTTCCTTGGCAGTTGAGAGGAAGAATTCAGCTTATTTCAAGATGGAGCTGTTCACAGCCACCCACCTGCAAGTGGGCAGAGCAGCACCCATCTTCACAAAGTACTCTCAAAATATAGACAAATCCATGCAAATTATTATTATTTACTGTGGAGAGACATGGAATAAGGGCCACAAAACACTATGGCCCACTGAACACCTAAATCTTCTTTCCACCAGTCTGAAGCCCGTAAGCAATAATAATCATACACATTATCAGATAAAAATGTAGTTCTCCATCCTGTGAGGTACAAATTTCTGCCACGAATTCTGTGATGGAATGAAAACAATTTTTCATACCATTCAGTTTTCACCACGTGGTCTGAGTGGAGGAATAGCTCTGTCAGCATTCTTCAGCACAAGGAGGGATATTTAGTTTCACTTCCTCAGATGGTTTTATGGCCAAAGGACTTGACCACTTTTACTTTATCCAGCATCTGATGTTTATGTAGCACTTAGCAAGCCACAGTGTTTGTATCAGCATTTTCTTACACTTTCTGTCCTTGTTCAGACATATTTAATAAAGCAATAAAGTTAGATTTACACAATATGCAAAAAAAACCACACGTTATGAATTATCATGAAATACATCTTTGTGAAAATTCAGCTTTGTCATTTAGTTACATTTATTACAATGCCTGGATCCTCTGTGGTAATTCTACTGACTTTGAGCTGATTTATACTAGCTCAATATCTGACCTTATAAACATGCAAATATATTTTTAGCTGTTTATAGCTCAAGTTCATTCTTATTTTTACTCCTATCTTGCAAGAAAATAATATCTTGGATATGACTTCTCATAAGTTTAAGAAGAGGCTTGAGCTTACACATTTCAGTCTCTACACCTATCTAATTTGAAGACTTTTCGATTAGGACCTAATACAATCTAGAACGATTTAAAAATTCCCAAGAAGCTTGTAAAACATTTCCTGGCAGCCACAGATTCCGACTTATTTTTGAGTGTACAGGGTCTGGTGCTGCAATAGAGGCTGTAAAAGCATTTCTCTGATTTGATTTAGAGGCTAGGGAGGGTTTTTATCAATAGAAATATGTTGCTTATCAAAGCAAAAGCCATCTTGTGCATTACTGGAATAAATTTCTGAGGTAAGCTGGGCACCTTGACTCCAGTTCCTCTGGTGGGAGTATCCAGCTATTGATCAAGCATTGGAGCAAAGGCTCCTGGTGGAATTGAGTGAAGCCAGGTGTGCCTTTCCCTCCCTAAGCAACTCCACCAGAGACAGTGGAATGACTCCAGGTGCCCATCAGCACAAGTTAAACAAAATTTTGACCCATTTATCTTAAATCTGCATAACTTTTGAACACTATAGACCATTCATTTTGTGTTACCCAGAGTGACCTATAGGAGGAAGGGGTCCAGAATAAAACAAAGGTATGATACTGAAATGAACTTCTGTGAGAATGAAAAAAAAAACCCACCTCCTCACAAAACAGCAGAAAGGCCACCATTACCTAAATACAGTCTAAATACCTATGAAATACAATCTAAATTACCTAAATACAGTTTCTGAGCAATATTTTACACAAGGTTCAGACTTATAATCTCTTTCAGAACCCAAAGTGCCCTCCTCAAATGGAGTGGAAAAATGCAAAAGGAGCACAAGAAGTATGAGGACAAGGAAGGAGTTCTGATTGCATTAAAGCCAATAGCAAAATAATTGCAGTAATTCACTGACTACAAGGGGGTGAGGCTATCATCCACAATGTGTTTTAAAAATCATTACAGAGGGGAGAGGAAAACATAAATTTTAACATATTCTGTTATTTCTTTGGGTAGAATTCCTGTCCAGAGTGCTAATTAAATCAGCATAAATTTAAGTTAATTGCAATGAAGCCTTTGGGATTTACTGCAAGTTTATATGGAGTGCCAGATCATTCTCTCTCCCTTAACTGAATACCTGAACATATGTTTAAATCTCTGAATTATAATGCTAAACAGTGTAAAATACATAATTTCCCTTTTTATGTAAGTGTGATCAATATAAACCTGCCTTAAAAAAGCTCCTTACAAAAAGGGATTTTGGCTTAGGCACTCATAAATTTAATAGCTGCCAGGTACTTTCTCATCTATTACTCCAGAATATAAACTTTTGCACTGTTACAAAATTTAAAAGCACTGCACCTTTCAAACCAAATTTAATCCCAAAAAATACATTAAAAAGTGTAATAGATTTATTTAACATGTAGTTGTATGCATGCATGCTGTTGATGGCTTGAACAATACCTAAAACTTTAACCCATTTAAGAGACTTAATGGCTTTTCCTCCAACCTATAAGGTGCTTTAATTTTAAAAATTTTTTCTTAACCTGATAGTGTTGTCCTACATAAGGTAATGCCATTCCTTTTTCTTCCTGAGTTTCTTTGGAAAATCTGTTCCTCAGCTGGACTATAATGAGGGAGAATCATTTGCTTCAGCACATACTGCATTTATTTTATGCACATTACCTGTAGGAACAACAGCAGTCAGATCTCCCCACCCCGTATATTTAAGTACTATTGAGATTCAGGTATCTCTTCTGTTAAAGTTTTCTATTGTTTCAAAGAACTCCTTTGAATCTTTCAAAGTCTGTGGCTGTTTCAAGGTCGCTTCAGTAGTTTTCAAATATTTCTCCCCACAGGACTTTTTCAAAGAGCAATAGCTCAAAGTGGAACAGCTCTCTCCAGCTGGGCAGTTAGCTTTCAGCCTGCAAAATACGCCAGGATGTTGGCTACGAAAGTTGGTTGCAACATGTCAGACACTGTAGAACTGGTAGAATGCCTGCAGAAGAAGCCTTATAGAGAACTCGTTGACCAGGACATTCAACCAGCAAGATACCACATAGCCTTTGGACCAGTAATCGACGGCGACGTGATACCAGACGACCCTCAGATCCTGATGGAGCAGGGAGAATTCCTCAACTACGACATCATGCTGGGAGTTAACCAAGGGGAAGGGTTGAAGTTTGTTGAAAACATTGTGGATAGCGAAGATGGCATATCAGCCAGTGATTTTGACTTTGCAGTTTCTAATTTCGTCGATAACTTATACGGATACCCCGAAGGCAAAGATATATTGAGGGAAACCATTAAATTTATGTACACAGACTGGGCAGACAGGCACAACCCCGAGACCAGAAGGAAAACACTGCTGGCTTTGTTTACTGATCACCAGTGGGTTGCACCAGCAGTGGCCACAGCAGATCTTCACTCGAATTTTGGATCGCCTACGTATTTCTATGCCTTCTACCATCATTGCCAGACAGATCAGGTACCTGCATGGGCAGATGCAGCCCATGGAGATGAGGTTCCTTATGTACTAGGAATCCCCATGATTGGTCCTACTGAGTTATTTCCTTGTAATTTCTCCAAAAATGATGTCATGCTCAGTGCAGTGGTGATGACGTACTGGACAAACTTTGCAAAAACTGGGTGAGTACCAGATAATGAATGGTCTTGTATGCAAACTTTGGATGCAATGGTGCTTTCCATTTGTCATCTCCCTTGGGAATTCCTCTGTACTTGTGGGATGAATACGAGATTAAGAATTGAGTTGGATATTTATGCTTACTGTAATGTCCTTTGGCTCACATGTTTTAAGAAAAAGAGGGAAAAATATCTTTGCAGACTTTCTGTGAGGAAATTTTGAAATATACACAAAACTAATTAAGGAAGCTCTGCAAAAGTGTAAAACTAAGCATTTTACATATATGTATAGTTAAAACCAGCTACATTAGTACCTGTTTTTACCCCACCACTGATACTTGCATCCCATGAGACAGAAAATTACATAAATATTTCATCAAATATAATACAGCTTATTCTTGTAGCACATTTTGTCTTAAATTCTCACTTCTGACCATAAAATATGTGACTTTAAACTTGGAAAGTGCTGCCATTTTCATTAATTCTTTTTTTCACTGGAGTTCAAAAACCTTTGTTACATTTGACCACTTATTTTTTGATTATGCATTGCACCGAGTTGTGCTCTGCCATGATCCTTCCCCTCTGGAAGGCCACAGATGATTCACAGGAACAGAAATGCAGAGTTGCATGAACTTTATGCTGCTAAAAAAGACAAGAAAATCCTAATGTTCTCTCACACTGTCTGTCATAGACATTTGTCCACATTACCACACCCCAGGCTATCTTCCCTCAGCAGCACAAGATTCCACTGTGAGACACCAACATTTTGGAGAACCTGGGAAGTTGCTGAAGTCTGTGTAAAAGAAGGGTTCTTTTGCATAATGCTGTTTCTAATCAAGATTATTAAGCCCTCTAATTTTAGGGAATAGCACTCTGCTCTGTCTAAAGGCAGTCTCAAACGTTTAGTATAAAATCCTAATTATGTTAATTTCATCATTCCATTTGAAATGCTTTGTAACATTGGAGATATCTTTTTCTTTTAGTGACCCAAATCAACCAGTGCCGCAAGACACAAAATTCATCCACACGAAACCAAATCGTTTTGAAGAAGTAGCATGGACCAGATATTCTCAGAAAGACCAACTGTATCTTCACATTGGATTAAAACCACGAGTTAAAGAACACTACAGGGCCAATAAAGTGAACCTTTGGTTGGAACTGGTACCTCATCTGCACAATCTTAACGACATTTCACAGTATACCTCTACCACAACTAAAGTGCCATCGACTGATAATACTTTCAGACCCACAAGGAAAAATTCTGTTTCAGTTACTTCAGCCTTTCCTACAGCCAAACAAGATGATCCCAAACAACAACCAAGCCCATTTTCAGTGGATCAAAGGGACTACTCAACAGAATTGAGCGTTACTATTGCAGTTGGTGCATCTTTGCTGTTCCTGAACATTTTGGCCTTTGCAGCGTTGTACTACAAAAAGGACAAGCGGAGACACGACGTTCACAGGAGATGTAGCCCACAACGTACCACTACCAATGATCTCACCCATGCACAAGAAGAGGAGATAATGTCCCTCCAAATGAAGCACACTGACTTGGATCATGAATGTGAGTCCATCCATCCACATGAGGTGGTTCTCCGGACCGCCTGTCCCCCAGACTACACGCTAGCTATGAGAAGGTCTCCTGATGATATCCCCTTAATGACACCCAACACCATCACAATGATCCCCAACACTATACCAGGGATTCAGCCCCTACACACATTCAACACATTTACTGGAGGACAGAACAATACTCTGCCCCATCCTCATCCCCACCCCCATTCACACTCAACAACCAGGGTATAGCCAGACAAGACGAAACAAACTTTATTTTTTGATGGATTACAGTAGGTGATATTACTGAAGATTACTTGGCTTTCAACCTACAAGACTCTTACTATTTAAATATGGAGGAATATTATGTGAATATACATATCAAGAACATTTGGGGTTTTGAAAAAAATGAATTGTACATATATCAAATGAACTTAAGAAACAGACAAAACAAAAGAAAAAAAAGAAACAAAAACAAAAAAACCCAACTGTTTGCAATTGCTTGAAGCAGTTGTCCTGAATGATACTTTTTCATTCACATTCAAGTATTAATTTTTTGAAGATTTAAGTTACGTAATGGAATTAGGCATGTGCAACACAAACAGGAAAGAACTATGACTGAAAATTTTAAAAACCTATAAATATGCACAAGGGACACACTAATGGAATGTCAGATAATTTTCACCAATTTTTATTTGGACCTGTTTTCTTGTGTAGACCATATTTACATATTTGAATAAGTACACAAAGCACCAATGCTGTTAAGGCCTTAGAAAGGGGCTCATGCTGAAATCTGCCAGTCAGAGAAGTTTTACAGCCTGGCAGGTACAACATTATCACATAAGTGCTGTCAGTATAAAAGTTGTGGGAATAAAGGAAACTGGATCTTTTTAGCACGATGTGCATGATAATTTATATGCTTGGTGGCTGTGCTGCTGATTAAGCCGTAATTAAAATTCTTGTCATCCCACTGGAGTTTTTAATAGAAGCTTTCTCCATCAATTGGCACAAACTAAAGAAGTTTTTTAAAGGGGCAAAAGTAATTACAGTAAAATATTTCATGGTAGCTTCCGAAAGAGAACGGATTGCAAGAGTTCTTAAAGGTATTTATGGCATTCTAGGTATACAGTGGTGGACCCTTACTGATATGAATCCCAGACAAAAAATGTGTATTATTAATGTTCTTTTTCCTTTCCACTGAAATAATTTCTTATTTTGAAATAACTATAACTTTAATGGAATCTCCTTTGATGAAAGATTTATAATTCGCTGTGATTTAGTTACAAAGTATTTTGTTCAAATTTATAAGGTAAAGTGTGTCCAAAAATTTATTTGCAATGACATTTTGCCATTTAAAAATGCCCCAATATTACCACTCTGATTACATTTTTCAGTTTATTGTTTCAACTCATGTTGCATGTTACAAAGTTTACTTATAATATCTTCATATAATGTTAATTCCCTTCTTGCTATACATTAGCTTTGTCATTCCAATTAATTCTCTAGACCAGATGGCAAGAGTGCAGAAAAAGAGGGTGTATGAGAACGGGGAGAGAGTCAACAACTGGAAATTTAAAAATCAGGATATTACATATGTTTGTGTGATTTGAAGTGAATGCTCTAAAATCACAAGAAATTTTTCATTCCCCTGTTGCTTTCCAGTAATTCTATACCATGGTCCTTTCAAAATGTTTGTATATGTAATCAGATGTACATTTATATAAAAGAAATAATTGAGATGGACTTAAGAGCACATCCCTGATAAATACTTTCTCTCTTACCTGTACTATATTTCTATTAGACTAAAGTTATGTGATTTTTTTTTACATTTTTTCAAATTACTAGCAATTTTGATAGTTTGTAAGATAATGCGAAGAACTTTCTCTGACAAACTAACTGCAGTAACAGAAACATTTCTTTTCAGTTACTCTTTTTCAAGAATGAAAGCTTATTACACAAAAATTGTATACTACTTGATGGAAAATTACTTTGTATTTCTTGGCCATATTACTGGTCACTGAGTGAAATAAAGATAATCTGGATAACGAATATTATTCCAATGTTAAGAGACCTGATCTTTGCTCATTAAAGAGCTAAAATGTTTATTGCTGTTTTGTCATTTTTTAATGAAGTAATGGTAACTGTCTCAAATAAAGAGTAATATCTTAAGACCAATCTGGATTTTGAAAACATGAGGGTGCCTTCTACAATTAATAAAACTTCATATTTATGGGCCAGCCCCGCTACAGCCATTTTTTAAAGTAATACTGACATTGTGATTGTTACCACATGTAAATCTCCTTCAGATTTCAGAAATGAGTTAAAAATGCAATATCAACACCAAACAAAAAGGTGAGAAACAGGCCAAATTGAAATAAATCTGCAGTATTCCATAATGGGAAACAAAAAAAAAATCACCTCTGTTTTATTGGGTGATTGAACTTTTATTATAAAAGATTGCTGAGAAGTTTAAAGCATGTTTGCTACCACTGAACACAGACATTAAAAATTAAGCTGAAACCAAAATAAAGTACTGCAATTTCAGTTATTTTACTTACCTGTTAAAATTAAAAAAAAAGAAAAAAAAAAGAAAAAGGAAAATCATGTACTTAGTACTTGTTACAGTCCCCAGTCCTAAATGAAGGCCTTTTTGTAGAAGCATAAAAAATAGTCTTCAAAATCCAGGGCGGTCTGTGTGCAATTTCTGCCTGATGTGGTTGTGCTTTTAGACTGTGACCTGCCAATGTAAACCAATAAAAAGAATTGTCTGCCATCTGATAATTATTGTTTAACAAGAAGATTGTATTTTGCTATGTTGATGAAACAAAACAAAACAAAAAAATACAAAAATATTGATGGCCATAAAACAAGATATTAATGAAATATGATTTTATGTGCTTTTCTTAACTTTATCAAAACCAAAATAACTTTCTAATATAGTTTATTTGTGGCCATATATCTATATATCTCTATATATACAGTATCTGGTAATTGTTTACTTTTATTAGTTACAAAATAAATGATTTAGGTAAACCAAGCATGACAATACACTTTATTTCTGTCAGCCAATAGTATTTAAAATGTGAAAGATCAAGGCAACAACACAAATTTTGTCACTCCTGTTTGGGGAAAAAAAAAAAAAAGTCCATTCCTGTGATGCAGATACTGTGAATGATATTTTAGTGGCTACTTTATACTGACATTACAGCAGCTGGCTTTCCAAAAGTAAGATGGTGTCCCACGTCTTAACACAACATCAAGAAAGAGAAAGAGATGTTTTAAAGCTGATGAAAATATAAGAAATGGTTTTGGAGTATCTTCATGTGCTTCATGGAATATAAGTTTGTTCTTTTCAAAATATTTTATCTATTTGATTTGTTTTTCATGGTAGCCTACACAAAAGCAAAACTGAGTGTGATATTTAATTTCTTGTATCATCTTTGGACCAGATTTCCAATAAAATTAGGATATCAGTCTGTCTTTGGAAGTTCAGTAAAAATATAAAGAGCCTGCATTTATTGATTTCACACTTTTGTAAATATGTTTGCAGACCTTTTTAAGAAAATGTATTCTACCATTTTGAGAAAAAAAAAATAACAATGGAATCATTGTCTCGTTTATCTATTAAAATTACAGGCAATATAATGTGCTGTGCTGACATTTCTAGGAGAAATAAAACCGATAAAAAATGCATTTTGCTCGATGGTATCTCAGTTGGTTTTAGCAGGTATTCTCCACCCACGGAAGACTGGCAAAGGCATGGTTGAACTTCCTGGATAAAATCCTCCAAGGAAAGTGTGGTTGTTATTTCTGTTGCCTGTACTAAACATGGATTCCTGCGTCACAAGTCTTTAATTATCAGACGTTTTTGTTACTCACCCTGAAAACCTGATGAATAGGGGTCCAAGAAATAAACATGTTACAGTTTTAAAGGCACCACTGCACAGAAGATGCTGGAATTTCTGTTGCCAGCTTCACTAGGAGATGAAACAGCTGACTTCACAGGAAGCTGTCAAACATCATGGTATTCCTTTGATGTTTGGAAGTTGTTGCTTTTTCCCTGTGATGTTACTTTAAAATATTGGCCTTTCCCCCCAACTTTTTTTCTAGTATTAAACAGTTACAGATGGTCACTTTTTAATGTAAGCGAGCGTTAGATAATTTAATTATTATTGTGAAAATGTGCTTCCAAATAAATTAGATTAATGGGAAATTCCCTTCAGAGGTTTTGTTATTTTTCATTCAAAGCTCTTGTCAGAATATCTGTTGCAGCAGTTCTGCATTTTTTTTTCAGTCTGCAAGCTAAGGGACTTTCTCCAAATAACATTAAAAATCTCTTTTTCTATTTGAAATAATAACACTATAAGATTAAGGTGCCCTCCTGAGGCCTCCAAGTAAATATGAACAATTTGAGATGTGGCAAATGGGCTTTTACTCTAAACATTCTAATTTGATTCCATTCTGGCACATCAATACATTTGTATGCAGACCAGAAATCAGCAGCATTTGATGAGGTGTTCAAGAGAACTTCACAAAAGGATCGATAAGTTCATCACCAGCCATGCACAAAGTCCCTTTTCTCTTAGGTTCTGTTCATGCCATTGTATAATTAATTTCTTATATACAGGTTCAGTTAAATCTGAACGTTGTGAAATGGGAAATGGTTAGAACAAGGTAATGAACTTTATCTGGCGGAAAATGTTTAGAAAAAAACCTGTTGAGAGTCACCTAGGAGGTGTAGATTTTTATATGCAACCTGGCTTCATTTCTTTTCATTGATATTATAACTCTCAGTAATTTGTACACCTGGGAAACCATCATTTCTGTAATAAGCTTTAGTTTTGAAAAAGAATTTAAGTCTTGTATGTAAATTGTGGATTAAAACCTGACTTTCGTGTCCCTTTGCTACTGGGATGAATGAAAAACCTCATAGAAGTGCAACAAATTGGTACAAGCAAATTTTATACAGTCTCTTGAAATGTATTTCATTTTCCTTTGAAAAGTACCCTCACAGCAGTAGAAGCCATGTATTTGTCTCAGAAAATGCCTTCTTGTGTATATATGCATCTGCCTCCACATGCACACCCACATGCAGCCAATAAAGGAGACCAGAACATGTGGCTAACCAGGGAATTTTGCCTTTTTGCACCATTCAAAGGTGCGGAGGCGACACCTGCCCCTCATTCTGCATTCTCCACTGTCACTGAGCAGCTGATAAGATGATGCCAATGTTTTTAGCTCCAGCTGACTTAGTGTTTATTGTGGGACCATTGGAATCAATGAAGCCCTGACAATTTACACCAGCTATCGATCTGCTTCCGGACCTTTAATGTTCACCATGGCTCATCTCGCTGTCCAGTTTTGCATATCTTCTCATGCACATGAACACCCACTCACAGAAATTATTACAAGTATAACTATCCTGATTTATGAGCACCACCAAGCTTCAAAACATGCTTTACAATATGCTTATGGATATTTGCATGTGAGGCCAAAATTCTGGGGGAAAAAAAGTCTTCTATATTAAAAAAGACCCCAAACCCTGAAATTACATGGATGCAAAGAAAAGGTTAGTACCAGAGTTTGCAGCCTTAGCATGCTGTAGAAATTTTTGTGTTAAAATCTATATAGAAAGGAACATCCAGTTCTTCCCGATCCTCAAATCTATATGTTGACCTATATGTCAAAAGACATAATGACACTTTACAGCAGTTGGAAGTCTGCTCTGTTCTGCTCCATTCTGGAAGGGAAGAGACAGACAACTGGGCCACATGTTGCTATAAATTCAGGACAGAAATAGCTGGATTTTCTCTGTCATCTGAATTTTCCCCTCTCAATGTCAGCAAGGCCAGGCAACAGCATCTGGGAGCTGAGCTTTATAATGATGCTATAAAAAAAAAAAAAAAAAAAAAAAAAAGTGGAGTTTTTAAGCCTATAGGGCTACCCAGGTTTTTTGCTTTACAGCTATAAGAACCAATAACTTTTTCTCAAATACAAGTTGATACCACTGGCACTCAGATGTGATAACAGGAGCTCAGTTAAAAAGAAGTTGGTGAAAGATTTCATGAGCTGAAAATTTAATTGCGTGATTAAAAACACACACAAAAAAGAAAAAAAAATTCATCTAGTGATTTTGTTCAGTCAGTGAGGAAGTCAGGGAGCCTGACTGGACCTCCTGGGTGTGAAGGATAAAAAAGGAAATTCTGGGACTGCAAAGCAGTTGTGGGCCAGATCCTGTGAACTTGATTTATTCACTTGATGAATTTTCCCTGGAATAAAATGAAGAGTGGGGCAGAACCTTGTGGAGGAGGCAGCTTGGGAGGGTGAGGTGTACAGTGTACCTGTTTCATCCAGTGGTTTGTAGAAACTTCACTAGTAATTTTAAGCAATTAAGCAATTAAGACTATACAAAAGGTTCTAGAAATAATGCATGGTTCATCTGACACCACATGCATTTTAAGAAAAAGCCGTGCAATATTTCACCGATTGATGACAAATATATGGTTGTACAGTGTTGGTTTTTCTGCTTCTCATAAGGTTACTCCTATGTAGTGGTGATATTCAGCTGAACTAATGAATAAATTTTGTTATTTGTATAAAGGTAAGTCTAGAGCAATTTCATGAAAATGGAAAGTGGGACCTTCACTATGGTAAACAACACCCAAAACCAATTCCTCTTGGCTAGCTAGTAGAGATTCCCTTGTTCAATCACATGCTGATTTTTTCCTTAACATCCATCCATTTGCCATAAATGTATTTTTCTCTCCCCAGTTATTAACTGGAATAAGTGTACCCTGCTGTCCACCAAAGATGAAGATGAGGAGGAACCATTGGTTTCCTCTCATGAATCATGACTTCACTGTTCAAGAGCAGAAAATGTAATAGAAGAAGAATTACAAGCCAGGGTTTGGGGGTTGGGATTTGGGTTTTGTGTTTGTTTTGGTGTTTATTCTTAGAGGCTATTTTGAGTATCTTGATTCTCTGAAGGCTGACCAGAAGCCAGCAAAAGATACAACCTTAATTGCTGCAGCCAGGAACCTTTTTGGGCATTTTCCTTTTGCCTTGTCCAGCAGGAAAGAGCAGGGTTAAAGTCATGAAAAGAGACTTCTCTGGAAAAGCACTCCCAGCTGTACTTCCGAGATACACCATGGAAGCATGAAAATACTCCCAAATTTTGCTGTGCTTGACAGAAGAAGAAACATTTGTAAAATTTAATACAATACTGATAATAATTATATATCTGAGGGGTTTTTTTTAATACAAGCAATCCTTTTTCAACAATGCAGTTTAAGTTTAAAAGGGCTCGTTGGTTACTAGAATTCAGACTGTATTGTAATATTGCATGTGAATTCCCCTTTGTTGAATTCATACTTGTCCTGACTCCATTCTACAATTCAACTTAGGGATTTTATTTTAAAACTAGAAAATCTCTGGTTTTTATCAAGTTGTTGCAGTATGGACTGTTGCTAGGTGCAGTTTGCCGTCTCTGATTCATTCATCATTTACTTAAATGTCATAATCCTTTCATTTATGAATTTGTTTTTTCTTGCTTCCTTACAGGTTCTGTTAGTTTTTTTAAAAAATTTTTTCGTGTGTGACAAGTGCAATTTTCTTCCTCATTCCCTCTCACATCACTGCTACTGTCTCACACAAATGCAAATGTTTGAAATAATTTAAATCTGTTTTCTTCACTTAAAAATTTTACCAGTGTTCTTGTTCCTTCAGGTGGCAATTCTGCTTTAAATTGTTTTTGTTCTAGGTGCATATCTATCCAGGGATATTAATTCATGAACTCCCAGTTACAAGGATTGCTGCACAGGGTGGGAATGGAAATTTTGCCTGCTCCAGTGTCTCCAGCATCCAGCAGGGGCAAGGCCAGCCTCTCCTGGCTAGGTACAAGGATGCCTTCAGTCAATAATGACAGGCAGGTGCCAGGAAGTTCACAGCCATCACTGAATTATCCACCAGACACAGATGGTAAATTTTCCCTTTGAAAGAGGCCAGAGATGCAATTTCACAGGGAACTTGGAGCTAAGGCAAGTGTGTGCCTCCAGACAGGAGCAGAGGCTCATAAACTCAACGCTTGCTAGATCAAGAAGCTTAAAAATTAACACCTTGCAGCTCATGGCCACAGTTCAGACAAGTGCTGCTGCATTTTTGTGGCTGTGCAGGCACTCAGACCTTTGTTCTGCAGTGCCTGTCTCTGTGCTACAGCTGCTACAGCTGCTCCAGGAGCTGAGCCCCTGCTGAGCCCCTGCAGGAAACAGCCNAAGTGGGTTTTGTTGCAGTGCCTGTCTCTGTGCTCCAGCTGCTCCAGCTGAGCCCCTGCAGGAAACAGCCAAACTTCTGCTGACTGCACCTGAGAAAGATGGGCCCCCCTCCTTGCAGGAGGAATGAAATACAGGTGGGCAGCATCAAACCCAATTTTCTACTCATTTTTAACTTGGAACAGCCCTCTGCTTTCCTTCTCAAGGGAGCAGGAGGCTTGAAGTTTGGGATAGGACTGTAGGAGGTGTTTCTGCTGTAGGTCTGTGCTGGATCTTGAAGGTTGTCAGCATGAAATTCTTCCTTCCTAAACTTAACCACCATTGTTAGGTGGTTAGTGTGGGAATTTTAATACTGGATAAATCATCATCTACTGGTCATCTGTTTTTCCTTACTGCCTAAGAGAGAACCAAAAGGAGGTGAACAGATTTACTATCCTTTTTGTCTTTCAGGTACAATTAACTATGAAAGCCTGACACAAGCAGTTATTTATACATACATATCTTATTAACAATGATTCTTTTTAGCTGCATAGATCTGAATCACCGCTTTTCATACTCAGTTTTTATATTTTATTACAATGTGCCTCAGGCTGAGGAAGTAAGACCAGCAGTGATCAGAACTGAATAGCATGAAGTATTGAAAAATCCTCACTTAAAAGACTTTATAGTGTAGAAACTTTAGGATAGTAATCATAGCTATGACTGGGGGAAGCTGTACCTGGCTTCTATAGCATGGAATGCTTTTCAGAATGGATTCTGCCTTGGGATAGTTACATGGGTTGGAGTTGTTCTTATTTCTTTTATCTTTATAAATAGCTCCAAAATGAGATAGATGCATCCAAGATCAGGCACAGTGATGAGGTTTACAACAATTGCCAGTTCCACATTGCTTCATTCCCTGTGATACTGCTTTGTGAGGGCTAAGTCCCATTAGGAGTGAGTTAGCAAAGTGGAAATGCAGAACAGAGAAATGCCGTAGGGGAGACAAAGCAGGGAAGAGGAGCTGGAGGAAAAACACCAGCCCAGAGGAGTGAATTTGGGAGATCAAACCACTACTGAGCAGTCTGGCACACCAGCAGAAATGGGGCTTCTTGTAGCACTTGGTGAGACTGCTGTGTTTTGCCAGTTTGAGCTTCTTTGATCAAATGGGCTGATTCTCCTCAGAAGTTAGCGTGGGTTTAGACACATTTAACACACAATAGCTGTACTTAACAAAAAAGACTGGCTGCCTGCTCTGGTGCAAGGGAGTCCTTATTTTATGCAGTCAGACATTCCACTTTCTCCTAGTTTTGAGTGTGTTTGCAGGCTTCAAACCTTTGTCTAAGGACTAGCAGAGATGATAGGAACAGCAAGAGTTCACGTGAAAAGGATGAGAATTGCATTTTCAAAAACTGCCCCAAAGCACATGGGGTTTTATTAGCTGTAAGCAGCATAATAAATTATTTCTGTCAGCTTAGCAGCCTCCAGTTACCCTGTCAGAGTGAGTGGCACTATTTTAACCTGTGCTGAGGATGAAGATATACAATAGCTGCATTGATGTCAAGCATTTGCAGAAGGGTTTACCATGAGTATTTTTAGACTTCTGTGTGGTCTCTGACATCCATGTGACAAGCACTTAGGACCATAAGATTTATAAAAATATACTTTAGAGCAATACTACATATAAATCACTGTAAACTTACTTTACTGGAGAGAGAACTGATTGTCCTGTAAATCATTAGTGCTATTAAGAGAGCTATGCAGAATATGATCACTTATGTCTTGGAGAGGAGCTACATGAATGCCTTGGCTGCATTTGTTCAAACCTCTGAACCTCATGCTGTGTGTTGCAATCAGATTAACTGAAAAGCTAAAAACAAACAGAACAAAACACATAAAGCTGATAGCAATATATTTGCCACATGCTGAGGTCAAAGAGGTGTAAATCCTGACAGATATTGATGGCTTCATTGCTTATGAAGCTATTAAACATCATCCAACTAGAGGAGAGATCAATAGGAAAAGGACCAGCTGAAGGGGACTACCTGTGGTGCAATCAGCACCAAGTGCATGTCCATCCTGTTCATCTGTGAGGCTTCTGTAAAGCTGCTTTCTCAGGGTAGAACTCAAAGCTAGAAAATTATGCATTTCAGATAACAGCTGTGAGCATTCCTTGGAACTCATTAGTTCCAAGATCTTCAACAAACTCTCATTTTTTTTTAATAATTTGCCAAGAAGTTGACATCTTATTAACCCAGATACTGGGCATAGCAGCTTTTGGTTTGCAGTAGAGGTTGGTGTGATTAAACATGTTCACATCTGATCGGCAGAAAATAACCTTTTTCAATACTGTGACCATTACCTATGTGTCCTTACCTTCAGTCCTGCATTGTGTGGCATTTTCTGAGGAGGAGAGCAAAAAAGCTTGTGCAGAACACTTACCTGGCTATTAGCTGTTTGACTTCCACAAATTTAATGAAGAGCACTTCTGGGAAATGGGAGATGTCTTGTCTTTCATCCTTGACAACAGGAATTTCCCTGCTGGCCTCCAGACAGCTTCTGCAATTAGATTTGCATTAATATCTGCTCTTTTCTCCATCTTCATTCCTATAGGTACATGCTAATGAAACAAGAAATCTTGAACATTCTTGTTCAACTTTTGAGTGTAAAAATGTCTTTGCCTGCCTGATGTTAGTGACACACAACCCTGGGATGTTGTGAGGCTGTTGCACAGGTACACTCCAGCTTGGGGACTGGAATGCAACTGCTCTGTACAAGCATTGTGACAGTGTAAAAAAACCCCACGCTTTACACCACAAACACTGCAGCTGTCTGGGCAGTGCCAAAGTCTCACTGGAAAACCAAGAAAGGCCATCAAAAAGCACGGGAAAGCATCTCTGTGCAGGTTGGGAAGGATAGGTGGTTGCAGCCTTCCACAGGGAATTTACAGGCATTGGACTGAACCGCAGCAGGAGAGAGCAACCAAGGAGCTTATTTCAGGTTTTTATCACTGCTATGATGGTAATGGAGCCAGATCTGTGGTCTGGTGTGTGAAGGAAACAGCAAATTAAATATTGGAGAAAAAAAAATAAGAAAAAAACAAGCAAACATTTTCTGAGCTTAAAATTTTAATCTGAACTGTAGTCTTGCTGTTGACCTTAACTCTCACAGCTGTTACCTCACAGCAGACCTTCTTCTAGTGTGGTTCTGCTGCACACCAGGTGACAGTAGCTAAAATTTTGAGCTGTTTGTTTCCAAAGTAGAGCAGATCTGCAGCTTCTTCACTGTCGATATAAATCAGTTTATGACGCTGACTGCGTAATTTCTGTGATCTGTCCACAATCCCTCAGGTAGGTGCTGAGTTTATTTTTTCATGGATGTTCATCCTGTGCCTGCGTTGGTCAGAACCTGGTTGCAGGTGGTGAAAACTGATCATACTAAAAGGAGCCAAACTTGGAATTTGCAGACTTCAAACCTTTGACACCCCATCTAGCAAGCTGTGTAGAATAGACTACATTTTTCCCATAATGTGAAACCATTTTTAAGATGGGATCAACAATAGATAGTTGCATAGAAGAAAGAAAAGTCTTGTTAAAAATCAGAGAAATAAGTGCTATAATAATTTTACCAATTATTTATTTCTTGGTTTAGAAAAAAAAATGAAAAATCCCATTTTCTTTTGTCAAATTTAGTAATACCTTTTAGTAATAGATAGAAAAATAGCCCATATTTTTCAAAATTTTTACAAAATTACATTGCAATTATTATCCTGAATGAACTAGTTTTATTTCACGTTTTCACCAACAAAAAGGAAAGAACAGCAATAAACCATCATGATTTCTAGCCTGCACTGAGCATTTACCCCATGCAAACCTGAGATGCCTACCCACAAGATCAATCCTCCAAGAGCTATGAGCTCGTTCATCTGCAGCACGAGCAAGTAGCAGCCTCGGGGCTGCTCTGGGTTAAACTTGCAGTGAGGCATCACATTCCAAAACCTGGATTTTCTGCCTCGTGGTGGTGCCTGTGAACTGGGCAGCAGTGCCAAGGGGACAGTGGTGTTGCACCTTTTTCATCTGCATTCAGTGGTAGATAAGAGACAGGACCCATTTTGTTGTTATCAGCATCCCCCCTCCAGCTCCTTTCCACCCCAGCCCTCTCTTAGCTTGGACAGATCTGTAACAGCACGAGCTTGTGCCCCATTAGGCAAGAGTTAAAACCAGCAATTAAAAATACTAACATTTAATTTCAGAAAGTGGAGGCAGGCCAGAACAACCCAGAGCAGACAGCAGGGTCAACAGCAGGCAGGGTCTGTAAATTGACTCTGTCTGGCGTGAGCAAACTTAGGTAAGTGCTGATTAGGCAGGTCTTGTAATGTGCCTTTTGTGGAAACAAATTCAAGCTGCAGGCTTCCATACACAGCACAGCTGATGATGGGTTGTTACTTAAAGGTCTGGGAAAGCAGCTTTCGGATCCTGAGCTTGTCAGAAAAAGCAGCAGGAGGGTGCAGGAATAATGAAAACAATTGTACACTGAGAGCTGGGTGGGTAACACAGGTGCAGAAGTCAACAGTGTGACATGCCCCAAAAGGTATCGCAGGAAACTGCAAAGTCAAAGCTGAACCAGGACACCCAAACAGCTTCCTTCCATTCATTGCTTGCTGTGCTTAGGTCCTGACAGGGCAAACAGCATCAGTTATGCTTTTCTTCCCCTGTGCAGGGGGGATCAGCTTAGAGATGCTTCTTCTCCTTGGAGAAAGAGGCTGCAGGGCTGCCCTGGCTGCCAGAGCAGGTTGGAAGGGGGAGGAAAAGCAGCAGTGGTGCTGCTGCAGTGGGGGCAGCCTGCAGTCCATTGACAAGTGGCATCAGCAGCTGGAGCAGAGCTGATCTGCAGCACAGATAGATGGTGGTGAGTGCTCAGGCTGCTCCTGTAAGCCCTAATGACCACAAAACATTTTCTGCCTATTCAGTTTGAAGAAGGTTTTCAGACAGCACTTAATGATTCACTTCCCTTACAAATGAATAGTGGAAAACATCCTTTAATCAACAAAACCCTCTCATTGCTGTTGATAACAGGTTTTTTTGGAGGTGCTTAAAAAAAAGTCTCGTTTCCAGCTGTCTCATATGCACAATTCTCAAAATAGCTGAGATTTTGGAAGCCATTTAATGGATTTTTAGGTTTTAAAGGACTTTCTGACTGGGAGTGAAAGACCTCAGTCATGAGCAATAAGAATAATTCTTATTGTTGTTATTTAATTTCTGGCAGTAGGTACTAATTTTACAAAAAAAAACACAAAACAACCCAAGAACTGTAGAAATTTACTATAGTTATTACTTGACCTACTCTGCAAAAGGCAGCTGCTGTAATTTTCCTTGCAGCTCCAGCAGCAGCTGTTCATCTAATGAGCTTTGGAAGACCAGCTCTCCCAGCCTGACAGCTCCAAGAAATACAGAAGCATGGCAAGAAGTGGCTTCAATGTTTTAATAAGTGACATTCTTTCCTCTGAGTCAGCATGAATTAAATGTGTTGGAAGAGTGGTGGAGGCACTGGGAGACACCACCTTTAATTAGGGCTTAAATCCAGCACCTGTCTTTGTGCTGAGTGAGAGACTCTCCAATGCACAGATGATAAATAAGTGTATGTGGTCACAGACTGCAAGGAACCTACAAAAGACAGAGAAAAGGCATTTTGTGGCAGGAGAGAGTCATTCTGGGTCCTTGCTGTACCTGTGAGCTGAATAAACTCTGTTGGATATTTCTGTTTTGCCTAAGCTAGGTCTAAACAGAGTATTTCAGATCCCTTGAGCAGGAGTCCTGTGGTAGCCCTGGAGCTTCATTCAGGCATTCTTTGCCAGTCCATATGATGCTGCTGCTCCAGTCTAGTGCAGGGTAAGGCTCACATCCCTACAGCACTGTGCACAATGTCCTGCTGTTGTCACTTTCATGGTTAAGCCTCTAGCCAAGCTGTCACTTAAGTGGTCTCAGTGTCTTGCTGTCAACAGCTTAACCCTAGAAAAATGTTCATATTCAGGTTTGGACAAGGAGGAATCACAAACTGGAATTAAAGCTGCGTTTCCCATTTGGCTTTGTTCAGGTCTACAACCATTCTCAGAGTACAGTTAAAAATAAAATGACCTCTTTCTTTTCCTTGCTGCTGTCATGATTGTCATTCCCCAGCAGATGCCCTAACTTCCCACTGCACCCCGCTGGCTCTGCTGCCCCTGTTGTCTCTCAGTCCAAAGAGTTTCTGAACAAGAGACAGGCTTTTATGGAGCCTGGCAAAGCTTCAGAAGGGAAAAGGAAAAATCAATACGGCTTCAAAGCAAAGTCAGTGATTATGACACTTGCCCTTTCTTCACTAGTGGGAAAAACAACAAGGACACTTACACCAGCAATGGAAAGAGAATGAACAACAACAGAGAGACCTTCTAGGTTTGACTGGTAAAGGGAAATAACTTTATTCTCATTGTCCCTGTTTGGTGACATCAAAAGCAGGTATAGGGTGCTAGGCGGTGCAGCCTGGGAATGGAAGTGGAAAGCAACACAAAGTCAAAGAGAAGAGTTGAAGGAATTTGGATCAAGAGATAATGGACTCTGCTGAAGAAATGGGAAGAAAAGACACGACACAAAGGTCAGGTCCATCGTGGCACAATCAAATCTGCTACAAAATGTCATCTGCAAAGGTGGGCCATAACAGTAAAAGGACCTTCCAGTAAGTTTCACACCATCTGACAGCTTTGCAGCAACTGAAAATGGTGACAGACTCTCACACTTTGCTAATGAACAGATTCTCATTAGAGTTGAGCAGGTCAGAAATTTTCTAACAGAAGCTGAAAAGGCCAATTAAGGAAATTAATGTTTCTGCAAATTCAACTCTAAAAGCATCTCACTAATGTTTTTAGAGGATTTGCAAAAATGTAAACTAAATGTAACCCTCACAAGTCTGCTTCAATTATTTTTCATACTCAAATTTTTATATTTTTTTCCAGCTCCTTTTGTTTCAAAACTATATGCTTACTCCAAGTTCTAAATTACATTCTGTTCTGACTATGCAACCTCTTAGTTGGCTTTCCATCCTGTTTTGTTCTGGTGTTTCTATTTCTGTGTCATTCTTCATATATAACTGTGGACCTCTTTCTTTTGGAATACAGTGCATTGTTTCGATAGGCTTTGTGTAATTGTTTGAAAACAGTCTTTTGCAAAGGCAGTGTTTTCCTTAAGGGAAGCACTGCCTTCAGCTGCGGCTGCCACTGGCTTTGTTGGAGTTTCTGGCCTGCGCAGGGGATAATGTGCAGGATCCACTTTCCCCTGCTGAGAGGGACCCTGGGTCAGCTGCTGTTGCTGCAGGCATGCCAAGGAGCAGGCTCCATCCCTGGTGAAGCCAGGAGCAGATTTCTGAGGAGCACACAGGTGGTGTGGCAGGACAGTCATGTACTCAATCTCTCACCCCCATGCCTGTGCTTGGGTGAGAGTTCTGCAGCTACAAAGATCAATGAAAATGTATTGATTTCTCCACACCATCGTAAACCTTGTCTACTCCTATCTCCAGTTTGCAAGCTGAGGAAGGAGACTGTAAAACTACCACTGTCTTACACTTTTTCTCTTTTTTCTTCCCCCATTCCATGCTTGCACAGGAGGCCAAGGTTTGGGTCTGACAGAGCCACCTGGTAACTGCATCACAGCAGCCAACTCTGTTAGCACTCAGCTTGTGAAAACAGATGCTTTTGAAGTGTTCTAAGGAAGGAGACGTGCAGAGTGGGATTGCCCACAAGGCAAAAGTTGAGTGACTTTTCTGGCTTTACTCATCTCTCTACAAGCAACAGCAGTCAAGGAGATGTAATGTGAGTGAATAGGCCAGTGCACCTCTGGATATTCCAGATCCACATAAAGTCACTTTTTCAGAGTAATTTCAGCTCCCTTTGCTTGATGTTTGCTGTCTAAGAAGAAGATGGGTAAGCCTCCTTCATCTGAAGGACATGGGAATGTCCACAACTGTTAAAAACTGTCTCAGTGGTAAAAGAGAAAAATGTATTTTCAATCGTATTTATTTCCACAGAAACTGTGACTAAAGCCATGCCTGTCAAAAAATGAGTGGGCAGGTGTCTGCTTCTGGTGCTCACACAGACTGGTTGGGCAGTTTGGCTTCTGACACCGAGCTGCTTCAACTGAGAAAATCCCCAGCTGCACAATTTTTATAAAAAGGTGCAGTATGGCAGATGAAACTGTAGTGGCTGGTAATTTTGTGTAAATACTGAGCAAACAACCAACTACATGTCTGTTGTTATTGATACTGAAATCTGCATTGAAATTTTGTGTTAAGGCATAAAATTTGAGTAGCTATTGCTGCTCCACCAAAAGAGTGAGGCAGACTCAGAGAAAACCAAAAAAATGCCATGTGATTTATCTGCCATATCACTGATTGTGACTTTCCCCACCCTCAGGGTTTCAATAATTCATATAATTCTTATTCACACAATTCTTATTCACCTTTATAAAGCTGTTACATGCAGGGTGTTGAGCCACACTCTGAGCCTTGTGAGCAGGGTCTGCACATGAGGACACACAGAAGAAGAGGGGAAAACTCCTCTGTGGGCAGCAGGGGAGAACAAGGGCTGGGGTCCCCAGCCAGGTGTCCTCTGGGCTGTCTCTCCTGTGCAGCAATGGTGAGGATGAAGAGAAAGATGATGATTTTTCTTATACGCTTTCCCACTATTTATTATATGCTTTTTTTCCCAATGGGATCAACCCAAACTCCCTCCTGGAAGCTCCTCTTTGTGGCATGATTACAGCTGAGTACAGTAATTAGAGAAATAGTTGCACATTGACCCTTAACCTCCTGTGCACGTGTTATTGGCTAATATTTCAGTGTTTAAAATACTAATAGCACAGAGTATACAAACACTGCTTTGTTGTTTTGGTTCTCCCCGACACAAACCAGCACCTACAAAACGAGGTATGAAAAGGTTGGGGGAAAGGGCTGATTTTCACACCAGTGGTAATGGCTTCCCATGAGAACCTGCCATATAAAATTATTGGGGTTTGCAGGTGCACGGCCACGGGAACAATGAAACAGAGCTGTGAGAACAACAACAGTAACTCTGCCTGGGCAGCTGCTGTGAAGGAGTCCTGGGCTGCAAAGAGCTGCAAAGAGCAGCCCCTGAGCCCTGCTCAGGCTGAGGCACTGCACAGCCCAGGCCAAATTCAGCTTCAGCTCAAGCTAATGGGATGCTTTAATGCTCAGTGTCTCATCTCAGTTTCAGATGTGAACACAAGCCTTGTAATAAAGTAGAGCATAACCTTTGCATCAAAATATACATCTGAGCCAATCTACGCTTTGGGTTTCGTTCTAGAATGGTGTTTATCCAGAGAGTGCAATCCTCACTAAATAAACAAACACAAACTCACATCTCTCCTCTCCCTGTAGCCCACAGATCACAACGTGAGTCATGCTGAAGTGCAGAAAATAAGCCCAATCAAACTGGTAAAACGACCCAGATTGGAGATATGAAGGCCTCTAAATTAAGAGTGCTCTGTTGCAGACCCCCAGGCTATTAAAGCTCATGACTGTTTGCTCCAGCACCACAGTTGCTATGGCAATTCATATAGACAAACCCAGTAACCTGTCAGGATCCAGCTAGGTAAAAAACTAGGACTTAAATTATATTCAGAAATAAACAAGAAGCTGATATAAATGCCAAAGAATCGATATACTGTATTCTCTGTGTCTAACACATTTCACAGGCAGCTGCATTCTGTACAAGCTGCACATTCCCAATGCTTTTGAACCCTTCCACCACAGAGAGCACATTGCAGCGTCTCTGACTTGTGGGGGGAAAAAAATCAAAAAAACTCTTGTAAAGAGTCTGGGAACAGACGAAAAGTGCTTAAACAGACCCAGACAATGCCTACTCGAAGACTACTCTAAAAAAAAAAGGCAGATGGTGTCTTATTAGAAGAGAGATGAGATATTTTTCAGATTCTTTGACATGATGCTGAGACGAAACCCAGGTACCTTGCAAAATGACAAATCTCTAACAGCAGGGAGACAAGCATGTGGCTGCGATGGGATCTGCTGTATTTTAGAGATGTCAGGCTGGACCTTGTTTCCATTTAATTAGTGAATCCATCTTGTTCATGTTCCTAGTACTATAGCACCTTAAATTGCATGATAATATGCTTCTCAGTAGAAATGGCATTGGGAAAAGAAAAAACAAAAATATAAGAGAATTGTCAGGAGCTGATTTTACACAATTTCATAATCTTAGTTGTGTCATCTCCAGTAATGAATTCAGTGACATAATTAAGGAATTTACCAAATAGAGACCACAGCTTTATCACACTGAAACTTTCTTATGTCACTCACAAACACCTTTATAAAGTGAAAAATAGCACCTCAAAGAAGAGATAAAACAGATATCTAAATGTGCATTTCTAAGAAGGACTTCCAGTATTCTTCTTCCTCACCTGGAGGCGCAAATGACTGAAAATGGGTCACAGACAGGTAGTCCCTTCCCTCACAAGACAGTCAGCAGAGCTTCTAGATGGGCCAAAACAGAAATTCTGTGACCCTCACAAGGCTGTGGCATCAGAGATCTTCCTTTATGGGGCACTACCAAGGTAGGAGCGGTCAGCTTTTCATTTGGAAGCTCACAGCTGTGAGCATGGAACTGTGTCAGCTCTCACCAACTTTCAGAATAGGAATCACAAAATCACTCAGGTAGGAAAAGGCCTTAAAAATCATTGAATCCAACCACTGCTCCAGCACTGCCAAGTCCACCACCAAACCATGTCCCCAGGTGCCACATCCCCACGTCATTTCAGTACCTCCAGGGGTTGTACCAAGGATTTGAGCAAACCAGTATTAGTGTTAACATTGCCTGCCCCCACTGCAGGGGAGAAAAGACCGTGTCTCCTGTCAGGAACAGCTCCTCCCTGCAAAAGAATGCACTGGCACAGCTCTGTACTGTAATGTTTCACTCCTTGCCCTGCCTGCACATCTCCCTTCTCGGGGAGCTGCGGACACACCAAGTAAATCAAAGTGATAAGAATTTATGAAACCCGAAGCAGTGCTGGATTTTGGAATGACAACATGATTGTATATGGGTACTAATAAAAGGCAAAGGTTCCCTGAAGCCCCAGGCTATGAAGTGGAGTAGAGCAATGTGATTAAGAGAGAGTTAAGAGGTATTAAACTTTGAAGGAAAAGGCATTCCGTAGTGACATGTTAATAGATCCCAGGAAAGATTTGTTAATGGACTAAAAATTGAGAGGCTCTTTGTAGACAGCACTAAGTAAAAAGTAAATCACAGTTTCTCCATGGGGGAGGTTCACTTAGAACCTGGAGAAGGCAGGAGCACACCCAGGGTACACCCAGGGCTGCCTGGTTGGGGCTTGGAGCCCAGGACACAGGGAGCATACATGGACACAGGGACACAGGGGGGACACAGGAAGGACACAGGGACACAGAGATGCTCCCAGTACCACTTAGCTGTACCACAGCCCTGCACAGCCACACCTGGTTTGTCTTCCTTCCCATCACACCAAGCACATGAGTGAATAAAACCTTATGATTTGGGTCTACAAAGGTGGTTAGGGATGCAGCGATTTCCTGAAAACTTCTTCCGGGGTGTGAAACACAGTGTGACACAAGACACAGCTAAATAATAGCTAATTTTCAATTAAAACACACTGCAGCTGGGCAATAGCTGAAAATGAAATATGATCTCATCAAAGTCTGAACCTTGTAAGGAGAGTGAGCCCAGTAAAAAACTTCATCTGGCTGGTATGAGATACTAAAATTTACTGATAGCAACCCAAAAGCAATTGTAATCAGGATGGAAAAAAGGGCAGTAAAATGTTTTTCTTGGCCTGATCTTCTTTCTGTGATCTCCTTTCCAAGCTCACATATTGGAAGCACAAAAGTGACAATATTTCAGAGCACACTCCTCTCTGAAAGGCAGAGAGATCCAGAACAAGTAATACTGTCTCTTCTTGATAATGAAAGGCTGATTTATTCTTGCTGCATTATAATAAAAGGCACCATATATTCTGTGACATATTGAAATCAGTGGGGGACCTTTACCCTTTACCAGTGGGGCAATGTCACTTCTCCATAGCCTTGGTCAGATGCAGTTAAGATTCTTGGACTTTCTAACACAAATTCTAACCTGCATTTCATAGGCAATGTGAAAGTGGCATCAGGAACTTTGGATGTGGCTTTGGAGAGGACTGGATGTAATTGCACAGCTGTTATTGCACCGTCAAACACAGCCCTTTCCTGCAAAAAAGGCAATATCCTGCATGTTTCATAACAGGGAGTGGTGTACATGGTGACAAGAATTAATAAAACACTGGCCTAAATTCTGTTTTGGTTTTTTTTTTTTCAGCCTTGAGGCCCATCAGGAGCCTAAAGATGAGCATCAAACAAACATCAGGTGGTGCTTTAGTCACTCCTTGTGTGTTCAAGTCCACGGGGTCAGTCCCAGTGATGGGGTCCTTTCCTGGCCAGGTGTTTTTCTTTTGGAATCCCAAGCCCAGGCTGAGCCCTGGTGATGCAAGCTCCTTCAGGTAACAGCAGCCAGGAGTTTTGCATTTGGGAGTTAATGAACTACATATAGTTGTCAAAGGGCATCAATGAGCATCAAAGTTTGCAGCTGGGACTGTGCTCCCACAAGTCTCTGCTGGAAAGAAGCTTCCAGAAAGAGGTGCAAAAGCAGAGCTGTGGGGTGAGAAGGGAAGGGGTGCAGCTCTGGGATCCTGATCCACAGCTGCAAACCAGGTTTGGAGGGAAGGCTGAAAGGAGTGAGACATTCAGGATGTCTTCAGTCTGTGGAGAAGAGCCATTCCCAGAATGGAGGTGGGTGTTTGAGTATCTTAAGGGGAATGGAATTTATCTGGTTGTTTTACAGATACTCCTGAATGGATGTGTTTTAAGGTGGGGATAAACTAGGGGAGTTAGGGGGAGTACAGCCAAGGAGCTGTCCCCACTCACCATGCCTTTCAGGCAGCAAAGCAATGAAAAGTGCAAAATGAGAACTCAGAAGTGGGAGAAATATTTGGGTTTTTTTTTTAAGAGTCCTACATCTCTCTGACGAAGTCTTATATGGTAGAAAAATGCTAAGCTGTTCATTTTCTTGGAATGCTTATGATGCTAATTACTTTATTGATTCAATGCTTGTATTACATGTGGGTTTTGTTCTAATTTTTTGTTACCACTCATGTTTTTACTCTACATAGCACTAAAATTTAATCTATGTGACATACAACTATCCTAGGGATTTTTGTTGCCATAAGTCATAGGGGTTCTTTTTAGACTATTTCCACATTAATCACTACTTAGCTTTTTCTTCTGGCTTTTGTTTTCTATGAGGAATATCCACCCTCTCCTTGTGGAAGAGGAGGAGTGTCATGTTTGTTTGAGGGTTTTTTTATTATTTTTATTTCAGTATGTATTTCTTAAGTGAGAACAGTCCTCCTAATATCTACTTTCTGGTGAGTGCAGTAAATCATGAAATTACGTATTTATCATCCTTTTTAAAAAAAGGTATAATAGAAGGGAAAGCCATTTAGCAAATCAGGTCCAAAACTAAGATCTATGTTTTAGGAGCTGCAGGGGAGTTGGAAGAAAATTGGCTCTTGTGATGAAGCGTTATTCAGTCCATCACACATTGTGAAGTACAATTTTGCCCCTGAAGTGAAGAAATGGGTGCTTTTTACTTTTCTGTATAACCTTGGTATTTGGAGGATTTTCCTTGTGTGCCAGATGATGTCCCACTTGGCAGTGCCTCTTGCACTTATATTTGGGATATGCTGACAATGGCAGGGACAAATATGTCTACTTGTAGAGTGAGGCAGGTAGAGGAAACAGGGTCAGGACTGTCTCCAGTTCTGCCTCCCCCACACAGCTGCCCTTCCACATTGGGAAAATGGGAATTTTATCGTTTGGTTTGGTTCTGGATTTGTTTCAATACTAATTGCTCTTGATAGAGAATTAATAAAACTCAGTGGTGTTTGAATTAAACTGTCTGTATGCACAGGAGCAACCCAGAGGCCCTGAGCTTTGTGCGCTACCTGTCTAAGGTATTAGGGAGCCATCAACACTTCCATATCATCCCAACATTTCCTGGGCTTTGGGGCTGTGTCTGTGGTTGGCGCTGCCTCATGTTCCTTAGCAGTGGTTTCAAGATAGGCTAAATTAGCCATTAAATTATAAACTGAGAGACTAAGTGACCTCTAGTTATTTGAAAGAGTGTATTTGCTATAAGCCAATTACAAATATATCCCAAGAGGCAGGAATGGGTGCATGGTGGGTCCCCTCCTGGGCAGAGGTTCAGCAAGCAGTATTTTCAGTATCCTGGGAGTAATGATCAGCTTTGGAGGGCATGGAGAGCAGGAGGAAAGGGGGATGTGCTGCAACAACACCTCTTCAGTATTTCCTTTCTTTCACATACAGCTTATTACCTTTAGTGTCACTGTGATGCATGAGAGTGACTGTGAGTGATGTTGATTATGTGCTGTGGGGAGGATGGAGTTTGAATTCTCCTCTTTGACTTTCCAGCACTTCTTTCTAGTACAGAGTAAGATTATTTTCTTCTCCTTTCCTGTTCCTCTTCAGAGCACTCCAAGAATACTAACAGCGTTCTTGTTCTGTGGTTTGCCGAGCACGGGGCTGTGAAATCCAGCTGGCACTTGCACAGAGATTCATATGGAGAACTGTCCTGGCTTCCTCCTCTTAACCCTCTATAAGGCTAGTCATTCTATTTTTCAAGATATAAATTAATAAAATTAAAATGCCCGAATAGAATGTAGAAACTGCTATTGCATCTGACTGATGTGTTAAGACTGCAGCTTGAAGACAGAGGGCAAATCATGTGAAAATGTTAGTACTGTAAGAGAGGGAACAAGGTTTGGAGAGAAGGAAAAAATAATTCAAAGAATATTCTAAGCAAAAGTGCCAGAAGGAAGCTGTACATATTTCAGAGAGACAGATTGGGCAAAGAAGCCTGGCAAAGCAAATCCTTGTAGCAAAGCTGTTAAAATGGCATTGTCTTAGAGCACTGAAACTCTGCTCTCTGCATTTCTCTGCATGAGTTAACCTGACCCACAGCCATTGTTTCCTACGGGAGGGAAATAACTTGATAGGCAGCAGGAGGCAAAATTATTTCAAGTCTTTTGGCATTGCTTCCTGTAACCAAAAAAGTAAACACGGACATCAGCATGTAAACAGGATGCTCAGCTGTAAGTTACAGCAAGATGTAGCTTGTTCCACATTCAGCTTTTCTAAAAATAATTCCGCCTTAGTAAATAAGACATTCTGTATGTGTATCCTACTTCAACACATTTCAGATTGCTGTCAACAAACTGTAGGATTTTAGTAGAAGGTGTTTGCTAAATAATAACTAAGGCAAACTGGATTTATGAAATCAGACCTCCTCTGTTTTTATTGCTAAACTTCTGTATGGAATATGCTTTTCTGTATTTAGATAAATGCTGCTAGGGATTTACTGTTCTATTTGAGAATGTGGCTGTTCTTGCAGAGCAGTCTTATGCCTGAGATACTGGGATAACCAGGAGGTGGGTGTTCTACTTCTAGCACCGCATTACTGTGTTTTTTAGCTTTTTTTTTTAATATGTATTTTGGCAAGCAAGGCATATTTTTAACTTTTTTTTTTTTAATTTTGCTGCTGGCAAAAATGTGAGCTCTTTGGTTTCTAGATAAAACTGCTGCAGTTTCTCTTGGAAGTTATAATTTGGATACATAGAGCTGCAGCTCATAAAATAAACCATAGTCCCATGGTATCCTGTGTTGACTGGGTATGGGGAAACTGTAGCTCTACGGGAGACCTGTCAGCAGCCTCCCTTTGCCTTTGAGCATGTTACCAAGAAGAGCCAGGCTCTTACAGAACTCTATGGCAGGAAGCTGAGAGGCAAAGGACATAAACTGAAGTCACAGAGGGTTTTGTTGAATTTAAGGGAAAGACTTTCTCATTGTTAGGCCAGTCAAGCAGACTTTGCCCAGAAAAGTTGTATAACCTCCAACTGTGGAGATATTTCAAAATGTTTGGATAAAGCTCTGGGCTGCTATGGCAGACAGCAGTTTTGGATCATAATCTAGTTGGGGTTTATGTCAAAATCTGGTGCACCTAATAAACTTCCTTTTGACCTACATAGATATAGGAGAGGGAAAAGTGATTTATAGTCCGGGATCCTGGAGGATTTCTCCTCTTGACTTTCCAGCAAAGATGGTGTTCTTAACATTAGATATGGAGTAAGAATATAGTAGGAACAGTGCAACAGGGTGACTTCCTGACTCCTTTAATAACAGACCCAGGTTACATAAATTACACTTGAGAATTTCCAAAACACTGTTGTCATTAGATTGTTGAAAGGTAAGTCAGGTAACATGGCAATAAATGTTGGAAATAGGGCAAATAATTCACCTTTTTTCCCTATCAAGCTATGGCACACTTTGTGATGTGCTGTAGAGGTAGTGTCTGGTATTAGCAGTGAGTGAAAGGTGTTTAGAGGGCAAATTCAAAGCCTGTAAGGAAAGTTGCAAATATAAGGGAAGTGTTAATGGAAAAAGGGCAGTTGCCTCTGGCTTGGACGATTCCTCCCTCCACACATACACGTCCTGTGTTATGCTGCAGTTATAAAACATCTGCTTACTGTACCTGTTTGCTTCTAACCCTTTAGATTCAGGAAGAGAAGCTCGCCTGAAGGGTTAGAAGAGAAGAGAGGCACAAATCAATGGGTTTTGAAGACTTGTTTCTTTCCTTTTCACAAGTGTGTGTACACTATTGCAAACAGAATGTACTCAAGAGCTTTCAGTGGTCAGACTCATCACAGTGAGACCAGGTGAAGAGGCTCCTTGGTGTGGGTTTACCTCAGCTGGGATCTTGGTGTAACATGCACCTTGGCCGCACCAAGAAATAGAGGAGTGGCTGATTTCCCACTCCTAAAAATGTAAGTGCTGCACTTGCCCCTGTAGAAGAGATTTTGTGGATTTAAATATCCAGATGGTGGTACTTGGCAAAAGTCATATCTTACACGGCTTAAGTCACACTGCAGTTGTTCATTTTGATGCTGGAGATGACTTCAGAGTAGGAAGTGTTTCAAAATGAAAATGTTTGTCCGAGACCATTTCTAGTTCAAGTCTATGAATAAAAAGAGGAGAGGGGTTGAAAGGAGAAGCTGCTGGCTGTTAATGGTGGTCTACTGGTGTGACTATTTTAAGTGAATAGACCATTGAGAACAATGATGATGCTTTCAGTGCAGAACATCTCATTTTGAACAGCCAGACAGTCTTCAGAATGGCTCTGGCCACATGCCATGTTCACCTTAAGCAACACACTCCTGGCTGCTAAAGGGTATTGTACTAGTGTAAAACTGGGCACCGTCGATGTTGGGGAATGCATTTAGTGCAGATAGCTCGGGGTACAAGCTGCAGGTTGAGCTGAGGGGCGGGGCCCCAAGGCAAGAGGCTGTGAACTGAGGGCATGGGGACCTGTGGTACAGCCAGGTGAGGGACAGGGACATGGCAGGAGGTGGGGACCCCTGGACTTTCCCACCCAGAGACTGTAAGGGGATAAAAGCTCAGAGGTTCCTTTGTTTTGCATCCCTCCTTGGAGGCACCAGCCCAACCTGTTGGTTAGTTATTGCACCATGATTAAATGTTTTAAGGATCTGGATGTCTGTGACTCTGCTATGGGAAACCTGGAGTCGAGCTGATGAGGAAACTTGGTCTGACTGTGAGTGGAGGGGATGTAGCTGAGAAGGGACCTCAGTTCCAGCTCAGGTGGTCAGAGTGACTCCTGGATGGTGGGATAGGAAAGTTTCCTTAACCATAAATATCAAACACTCTGGTGTTGAATTGTTTTCTCTGCGTGCTACGGAAAACCCCTTTGTGGGTATATTCTTCAAACAGTCCTAACTTTTGCAAAAGATGTCAAGAAATCCCCAAGAACACATGGTACAAGACTGCCCAGGAAGAGGCAAAGCCAGAAAACCCTCTGCTATCTTTTTCCCAGTCTATACATGTTATACAGTATTTTCTTCAAGCTCTATATTCTAAGGATTTTATTCCTTGGCTGGATGGGGCTCTGAGCACTGTGTGCTTCTAGGTGATGACATGGAGCCTTCAGTATGAAAACTGGCATGTGGCTTGCCAGTGAAAATGAAGGCAGATTTTTGACATTCCAATTCCAGGCTCAGGATGCTCTGATCACTCAGCAGCCTTTAATTGAAGGAGAGCCTCCACTTATCAGTGTAATGCCAAAGACCAGTGCTGGATTCATTTTATTTATAATTCATTTTACGGAGTAATTTTTCCTCACTGTATAGAAGAAAATCAACTGTGGCACTACAAAGGAAGCTGGTGATGCTGTGTGTTCTGCGGGTTAGATGGGAGAAGATGCTAAAGCCAGTATAAACTCAGTGTGAGGTAGTGAGTATAACTAGCTGTTTTCAACACTTATCCTCTAACAGAGCATTCATGTCATCCTAACAAGCAACCAGGTTGTATTGAAAATTACTTGTGTACCAAACTTTGCTAGTCAGAGCCACTGGAGCTCTGCATGAAAGGCAAGGAAGGTCAAACTGCATCAATCTTAATGTGCCATCTGAATTCCAGGTACTACTTGGAAAGGAATGAAGATGTCTGGGGGTAAAGAGAGGATTGCTCTAAAACATTTAAAGTGCAAAAGGAAACAGGCTGTACTCTGCCATCTTTAAAGCATAAGAGGTAAACCCCATAAATATAGGCTGCATTTTTATGGGCAAGAACAGTACATTTCTTAGTCTGTTGCACAGTCAGCCTTTTGGCAGACTAATTGCTGAAATCATGAACATCCATAGCTTCAAGCTGGCTGCTCAAGTTATCCCACTAAATCTTTATACAAAAACTTATAAAGTAAAAAACTTACACAAACTATAGCTACTTATTCCCAAGTTCTCCTCTAATGATGCTGTTGTTCTAATAAAGTGATTAGACTTTCTTACCTCAGCTAGGGGTGCTGCTAAACCAAGTTGAAATACCCATCTTGCTGGGATTATCCTTCAGGCACTGTTTAAATGATGCACCAGCAAATACATCGACTTTAACTTGACATTTGTTGTCCTTGCTGCTTTCCCCTGCTAGTTCTGTAAGACACTGAATTTTTCCCTTGGAGTCATGAGTAGTGTTTAAGGGAAAAAAAAAAAAATAAAAATCTGTCTTTATTCTTAGAAATGACATTTTTTGTTGATGAGCCATCCATTTTCTTTCACTTATGAACTTTAAATTGTGTGCTGCTTTGACAGCATTTTTACTCTTGGAAGTATCCAGCTACACCATCACATTTCAAAAAAGCCTCACCTGTTCAGAGTCAAATTGTTGTCCTGCTCCATGCACTGATGCTCAGTATGAAAGTGAACCAGAGCAGTGAAAAGCTATTTATTACATGATGGCATCTTCAGGCCTGTGTTAGTCTGAAAAGGTATTTCATTCTACTTAAGTTGCTACCTTAGCAGTCTGCAAATCATGTTTTACGTAAAAAGTAATTTAATCACCCTTAATTTTAAAAGTTTTGGCCATGGAAATTAAAACTGTTACTAATCCCAAGATACCAACTGAAATGAGAATAAAGGAAAATACTAGGTACTGAAGCAGTGCTGCCTCTCACACGATCTTTCTTGGACCCCTTCTGCCCAGAATTTAAAAAAGGCAAGATTTTCCTGTAAAATCAGCATACATTTCTCTGTACTGGTCTCTGTTATCTCAGATTTGTTTATCCTGATTTGAATTAAAGCCCATGCACTGACAGATGTAGTGTGAAGAGATCAAGTGGGATTCAGTTGTATTTTCTCTTTTCTTGTAAATTGCAATTGCAGAAGTGTGTTTGAAATTAAAAGGTTTAATAACATACCCTTTACAGTGGCCTGCATTAGGACAAGTAAATCAGGTACAAGATGTGCCATAAAGTGTAAGCCCTGGACAAAAAAACACCAAACGAATTAATCCATTTTAATCTATATTGGGTGTTTTACTGGCTTGAGTCTGCTTTTGCTATATGCAACAGATGGGCAGCACTGACAGGTACAGATAAGATTTTGATAAAATTCTGGTGCCCTCTTAGGTTTTCAGTTATCTTTTAGTGTTTGCACTATTTGACTCCCTTTATTAGAGTTTGTTTGGGTATGTGAAACACTGAAGAATTACAGCACCAAATCAGAGAACAAATTTGACTGTATGGATTTCATAGCAGCTCATGTAAATGTTTTTCCTGTAGAGCTGTAGTGTGACAGGGGATTAACACATGTCCTCTGAAGCTACCTTTGAATCAGTAAAAGATTCAAAGCCTTCCATTCTTGTACCTTGTGTAGTCTCTCATGCCAATGCTAAGGGCGTGAAATCCAGTGTTAGGAGGTATTTTAACTTTTTTTAAGAAGGTTATGTTGGATCACAAGACCAGGAACAGATTTAAATGGAAGTTCTGTGAATGCTCTTCCACGGAGGACCTGTGTGTAGCAGAACCTGCTCTGCTGCGGGTACAGCCACAGGACAGGGCAGAAAATGCCATGGACACAGCAAAGAGGGTACAGCCCTTGGGTGTTCTCCTGGCTCTTTAGACATTTAAGTCTGAATTATGGCAGGCACAGGCCCCGTGACAGCAACAGAATCAGGAAAGTGCAAGCTCCTGCAGGTTTAAGCAGGGGCAAAGAAAACAACCCCAGTGCAGTGGGATGGACTGTCCCTGCTGTGGGTAGTGCTGCTCTGTGAATCAGTAAAACTGTGCTGTCCTGGAATTGGAAATAAGGGATGACCCATCAGGATGTACACTGAAAGCAACTCTACCATGGACTTACAATGTGAGCCATAAGGCAGATTTCAGTGCCTGTGCTCAGCACTGCACTGACAGCAGGACACAGCAGGAGTTAAGTGGCAGCTTCCCACCAGATGCACCAAGGCTTGAGTCTAACTCTGTCACTACTCCTAGACTATGGTTTTGCTCTAATCACAGTTTTTAAAATATTTTGGTTTTTACATGCTGGTCCCCTGGAGAGTTAAAACTGAAATGTCCTTGATTCTGTTGATTTCAGTGAAAATTGTAACACCATTTTATCAGGTTTTGATTTAATTAGTCTGCTTCAGGGAGAGAATTAACATAGCATGTATAGCCCCTATTGAAGTGTACCCGGAATTGTATAATAGGGAAGTTTGTGCCAAACAAACAGCTGGGCTCTGTCTGGAAAAGCTTATATTCTGGTGGCACAAACAAAAATACACAATCAATACAAACACAGAACAGCATGTGGCCATTGCAGTTGGTAGTAAATGGAAAGAAATTAAATTCTTCTGTGATGTTTTTCTGCTAAGTGCCTCAGAATTATAATAACTTGTTATTGTTTCTTTGTTTGGACTATCTCTTGACACACTCCCCTTCTAAACAGAGCTTCTGCTCCAATGCTTGGACTCTTCAGCAGATTTCTTCTTATAACTTGCACCTTCTTTCCTCATTTTAGACTCTCTTGTGATAATTTTGCATCCAAGTTATAGTATCTCTCCATCACTGATGGTTCCATATGGTCACTCAATCCATACAGTTAATTTAATTAGATTGCTCTAGAGAGAAGCACTGCACTGGGCACAAGCTCTAGTGTCTCTCCTGATGGATCACTGGGCAAAGCCCTCACTCATGAGCACTTACATTGGAATGTGGTTTTAATTATTTAGATACTTACAGAAACAGTCAAAAGCTACATTAAGAAAGCAATGTTGTATATTTCTTTAAAGAACAATTGCAAAAGGTGCCTACAAGCTAGTGAAGTTTACGTTTGATGTAATGAAAAAGCAAAAAAAAACAAACCCCCAATTTCTTGCTATTTATAAGAAGGAGTAAAAACATTTGGGCTCTCACACATCATTTTCTTATTTTCCTGACAGCGAACTTGGGACAATCCTTCCCACAACAGTGGAAGCTTTTTTTGTGTCTTGTCAGAGATAAGGTGACTCTGTGGAAAAACAATGATGATAGGGATCTGTAATTACTTGTGACTGATGAGCATATCTGACACTGTTTCCTGGTACGCACTGATAATTCTCTGAGGTAAGAGGGAAACAGACAACTTCCTCTGCTGGCAGTAGATATTTTATGTTCAGGATGCTGCTTGTGGTGAGGTTTTGGGCAGGATTGCTACACCACAGCGTGAAAATATTAGGAAAAACAATGCATGTCTGGGGAGCGTCTGTTAAATGTTTCTGTCTTTCAGGTTGGTATAGCATGAATAAAGAGAAAATGAGTCCAGGGAGACAGAGAGCTCTTTCAGATGTCAGTCCTCCAATTAACTCTGTAAGGGCACACCAGAGCATCTCTGGGTAAAGGCCATCTATCTTTTTCTCTTAATATGAATGGAGGCAATATAATTATTTTGAGTGGTGAAAGAAGATTCTCTCTTGGGAGAAATTTGTCTTGATTCAAAACTACTGATACATGCAAACTCAGAGCTAAACCCTGTAGCATCTTTATTTTAAGCTGAGCATTTAAAATGTGTATGATATTTTAAAGTTTCTGAGAAGTTTTTGAAATGTGAACAAGTGTAAATTATGCAGAGATCTTGGAGCTCAAATAACTACAAACAAGCTTTCAGATCTACTACTAACCCTCAAAACTACCTCTACCTGAATGGCTTAAATGAAATACTGTGCTCTGTAAGGGTAAGAGGATAATATTTGGCTTAACTGCACTTTATCCTGGGCTTCTCAAAATGATCAGTTGCACGACAATCATTAAAATCACAGGCTATAAGTTACTGTCCTTGGAAGCAAATGATACATTGCAAGATTTGCAGGTCTTTGTCTTTTATCACAGCAAATCGAATGTGTCTATGTCAACAGGGGGTCTTTTTAGATTGTTCCTTATTTTGCTAGGCCTGCTGCTTTTAAATAAAACGTTTTGAGCTAATAAAGAACAAAAATGCTGATGTTTGGGTTGGTTTAAGAATCACTGTTTCCTTTAAGCCTCCTTTCTTAGTAAGTACTGTCTATAATGGAGCTCCAGATGAAATCAACCCGTAATTAGGGGTTGTCTCCTTTCTATCTTCTCCACAATCTTCAGCAGTTACCTCTCTTGTTCAAAAACAACTGGAGGTCAGATTATGTGAAGAAACCCCGGGACGAGTTGACGATCAAGACCCAGAAAAGCCTGGAGCACAGTAGTCTGTAGTGTTCCTACTCCATTTGGAACAAATTACCTATCCCAGCTTCAGACCTCAGCGGGGGAGAATATAAATTGTTTTTTATTTAGTCTTAATGTTGTGTTTGCCACCCTACCTGTGTGCAGAGCATTTGCTGTAAGTGTGAGCCCTGCAGGTTGCCAAAGGGCCACTTGCAATGCTCTGTCTTCTGCTCCTGTTCCAGTTTTGCTGTGTTAGCCATCCTGGATTAGAAGCCTAAAAAGGGCATGGAGCCATGAGGCAGAGAAACCTGGAGACAGCGGAGGGAAGTCTGGCTGGAGAATAGCAATGCACGCATTTCGTGGTAAAAAGGTGTGAGAGGATCTGAAAGTGCCAGGCCTCGGTGGGAAAAAAAAAAATGGTAGTTAAAAAAGAGGATATATTCTATAAGAAAGATTAAAGGAAATTAAATTGGAGGATTAAGGCTCAGCTTCTCTACCTGTTCTCATTTTCTGTTTCAATTCACAAAAACCTGCTAAAATCCACCAGTGCTTATTCTTTAAATAATGAAAAAAAGCAAGAAGCATGTCTCCTCCATAATCTGTGGCTGTAATCTTCATCATAGAAACTGTTTCTCTTGTGAAATGACTTTGGATGTTGTGGAGTCCTGCTTATGAGGAACGTTGATTATATTCATTCACATCTCTTGAGTGGGTGGGTCTGGGATTCTCTGAGTGCTGTGTCCAGCTCTGGGACCCTCACCATAAGGATGATTTGGACCTGCTGGAGTGAGTCCCACAAAGATCAGAGGACTGCAGTATAAATCTAGTATAAAATGTGACAGAGTTATTCTGCACCAGAGAGAGACCTTTATAAGAATTCAAACATTTATTAAGATCCAGCTCAAGTAATTTACCTAAACAAGAGCTAAAAGATCTATTAGCATGGACCTTACAAAATTTACATACAGCCTATGGGAGCAACAAGATCTACATAAGGCACTACCTCCTAAACATTCAGATGCTAATTTCTAAGATACCTTCTTCTTACCTTAACAGTGCCCTTTACCCATGGGTTCCTGGGCCTGTCTGAGGTATTGCTCAATCTTGCTTCATGGTGAGGCCTATTCACATTTCAAAAACTGCCTTCATTTCCAATTCCCTTACAGGTGTTATGTTTTCAGGACCTGTTGCTAAACAATCATATTTATAAGATTTCTCTGTATCACCTTCCCCAACACTGCAGCATCTCTCCTATGGAGTCAGGCACAGTTGGGGTTCAGCCTGAAAAGGTTCTAGGAGACATTAAAGCCCCTTGCAGTACCAAGAGAGCTGCACAGACTTTTGGGAACTATGCCCTACAGTTTAAGGATACAGTTTTACTGAGTGGGAAGGGAAAGGCGGGGAGAATCTACTGCGGGAAAGCTTTGAGAAGAAATAGGACTTCCATCTCATTTCAATATGATAGATTTCAAAGTTAAAAGAAAATGCGATTAAGCAGGGAGTCATTTCCTTTACAGAAAAAATAATCATGCTCTAGCTTAAGCTTGGACAAAAATTAGAATCTCCTGCTTTTGCTAGTCAGTCTTTGTAAGGCATGGATCAAGGACTAGAAAAACTTCAGATGCACTGCAGAATCACAGAAGTTCTTTTGCATCACTATGCACTACTTAAACAGTACTTGAACATGAAATTCTTCCAATCGTGTAAAGCATGTGTGCTTAAAAGACATTGTTAGGGAGGTATTTCACTGCTTATGGGATGATGAATAATTAATGGCTTGTCTGTTGCATTCCTCCTTGTTTAGTTATCCTTTCTCAAGTACTTGGGGAAGCCATGGTCGCCCTTCTAGGCCTAATTTTGTTATCTTCTCACTTTCTGAAGGCTGTACAACTGTGCACTCCTGTCCTCTGGATGAGAGTACTTGATTGCACAGGGGTAGAAACAGACCTGAGCTAACCTGGAGTTACCTTACGCAGTTCAACACTTAGGATGTCTGATACAGGAACATCAGCTCTAGTGAGTTTCCATGATCCATTAAATGCCTTAATTCTTTAGAAGCTACTGCTATTAGCAGACTTTATAGGTAGGTAACGCTCATTTTTGTTGCTTTGTAGTGTTATTTTTCCAAATTCATTATTTAAAAGGTCATTTTCCAAGGTTGCTAGGTCTGAAATGACTGTTCTTGGCAGCAGCTCCAACTGTCTCTTCATTTCATTAATTTTCTTGCTGAATCGTGGGTTTGTTCTGTAAAATACATATATCCAATTAATTTTTCAGTATAAAAGGCAGAGACTGCCCATAAAAAGGAATTTTAGACTTTCAAACTGCATTTACCAGACGGTTTTAAAGGTATTTAATTTCTTGTTTCCTCAAGTGGGGCTTCTGTTATTCAAATGTGTGGTGCCTTTAGCCTGTGTAAAGAAGCAGGACTTGACATTCCAGGCATGCCTACCAGTCCTCTTGGTCTCAGTACCTTCCTTGATTAAATGCTCTGGGAATGGGCGATAAGGGGCAGGACTGTAGGTCCTTTTCAGACCTTTAAAATGACAGTTTTAATGCTCTCCTTCTCCTGTGCTGGAATAAATAGTCCTGCCAACTACAGTGATCAGTGTCCTCCAGCAAGGGTGGACAAGCTTCATAGTGTCACTCCACCAACGTGGCAACCAGGTAGGGGCTTTCTTATATGGGTTGTAGACTGAACTCTCTTTAAAATTATAGTTTTCTGTTAGCAAATCGAATGTAACCCAAAAAAGCAGCATCAAACCCAGCAAGGATTAAGGGAGCCACGAGGTGGCACTTCTGCTGCACAGAATGCCTAAAGCTCAATCACTTTGCAGGCTGGTAAAAATACAAAAAGAAACAAAACAAACCAATCCAACTTTCGCCTACAGAAGGAAAGCCAACTTATTCTTATAAACAGCCATTTAAAGTCAGGACTCAAAACCAGCACATGGAGTCCTTTCAACCTAACCAGGAGCTGGACTCGAAGACCCTCATGAGTCTCTTCCAACTCAAGTTATTCTATGATTCTATGCTCGACTTTCTGTAAAGCAAAAACTTAAGAAACTACCTTATCCAGTATCTCAAGTCAATGAAGTCTCTTTAAACTTAATATTCAAATTTCCACGTTTCTGTGCCCATTTCCAAACTACCTGATATACTTTGTGATAAGGAAATATGAGCACTAATACTGACGAGTTCTATGGATGTACAGTTTTCATGCACTGTTTCCTTTCAGGAAGGGAAGGTTTTAAGTTTGTTTTTGGTTATCTTGCATGTCCTTTTCTAGTCAGATCACAAGAAGGTTTTGCAAAATGGAACTGCTTGGATGTTTCTTTTTCTTCATAGTGTAAATGTGTTTCAGTTTCCCTGAATGATAGGGTATCACTTGATTTTTTTTTTTTTTTTTTTTTTTTTTTTTTTTTTTTTTTTTTTTTTTTATTTCCCCTAGATCTGTGAGATACANACTTCTACAGTGTGTGGTCATGATTCACTATAAAAAAAATCCTTGCCAGTTGTATCAAACTTCTTTTCCCTTTGGTCCTCTGTACTGTGGTAAGCAAATGCTCTGCCTGTGATCTGCGATGAGGCCAATCCTTGGCAAAAATGTTGGGGGAAGGGAGGAATTCTTTGAACAGCAGCAGGAAGACAAGGGTCTGGGCAGCAAAGCCAGCCTAGTTTTAGCAAAAAGTTAATGGAATTTTGTATTTGACTGACTTTTGGCTATTGCTTAGTAAATAAGAGACCTGTCCAGGAACTTCTGACTAAGATGCAGCAGAGTCACAAGACTCCAAACAGCTTTCCTAACAAACTCCTAATGAGTTTGGAGCCCTGTGTGAAAGCATCTGGAGCCATGGCTGGTGCACTTTGCCTTGGGAGATTATTTCTCTGCTGCAGTGTCAGCTCACACTTGTGCCAAGCTTGGGACTATCCAGAAGTAGTTTACAGCTGAAGCAAGGAAACGTGGAACCGTGGTGGTGGCAAATCTGTTTTAAACTTCATCCTCAGCCTTTCTCATGGAATGGGCATGACTGGCTTAAGCTACACAGCACAAGTCTGGAGTGACTAACAAAACCAGTCTATAGCCATAGCTCATACCTGGGGGTGGTACAGAAAAAAGAATGTAGGAAAGAGCAGAGTCATAACATGTTATTGCAGGAGATCAAAAAATAGTGAATAAAAACTGATGAATCATGTTTGAGTAAATGCATTTGTACACCTACAAGCCTGTTAGATTTCTTTGGGCAAGAAAAATACACGTCCAGCTGTAGCTGTTTTACTTCTGCTTAATGTTGAAAAAAATACTTTATTAATGAGGATTGTAGGTTAGTTCACCTGCTCTTCAGTGCCTATATTGCTGTTTTTTTTCCTAAAATTGTTTTCAGAGCTACATCAGTACAGCCAGACTTTCCCATTAATACTTTATTAGCAGAAGCCAGTTCTGTTATAAATGCTTGAAATTTGCTTTTCTGTCTGCTTATATGTGCACCATATGCCTGGACGACTTCTGGAAGACTTTGTTTTCTGCCTTTTCTGTAGCAGCTGCTGGGCTAAGATGCCTTTATTTCAATACTAGTTTTTATTCACTAGGGAAAGCATTTTAAAAGTTCATTTTTTTCCTTTCATAAACGTCTTTCTGGGAAGTGCGGCTGGACATATTTCTCCTTTTTAAAATGAACATTTCTATCATTAATTCCCTTAGGGTCAACAATACTAACCCTGACTTTAGACAGGGAAATTTATCATGATGATGCTTCTCCTGCCTTTGTTGAACAGCTGAGCCCTGTACCTTCTGTGGTAGCATCCGGGATTACAGGACAAATTGTAGATTTACGGACAGAATTAACAGCAAAATGGTTCCAAGCAGAACTAAGTCATTAATATGGGTCGGGGAAGTTTGTTTTATTAAGGAGACAGTATTGTAATGACTTCAAGATCAAAGTTTACCTGTTGAGAGGCTTTGTGAAAGCAGTGTAATTGCAGCGGGTCAGACACCCACAAAACCTTCTGGTGTCAGTCTCAGGCGTGCCCGCAGCGCTGGGATGTTCAGTCTGGCACAGATCCGCGGGGACATCCCGGCCGTGGCTCCTGCCCGGCCCCGGGCGCGCTCAGCTCATCTCCGCTCCCGGCTCCGGGGCCGCGCCGATGCAACTTGTACAGGCACAAAAAGCTGCAGATCACAAATTATCCCCCCAAAAGATGTAAAACAAGGCTTAACACCACCGTTATCTGTCAAACGGTACAAAAGGCTGAGAGAGTTGGGGCTGTTCAGCCTAGAGATAACTCCAAGGAAACCTGAGTCCCTTCTAGTTAAAGGGGCTAAATGAGAGCTGGAGAGGAGCTTTTGACAAGGGATGCAATGATATGACGAAGGAGAATAGCTTTGGCTGGAGAGAGGGTAGACCTAGATTAGATATATGAATGAATTAGATATATGCGGCCCTGGCACAGGTTGCCCAGAGAAGCCGCGGCTGCCCCATCCCGGGCAGCGCTCAGTGCCGGGCTGGACAGAGCTTTGCGCACGCTGCTCTAGCGGAAGGTGTCCCTGCCCACGGCACAAGAGTTGTAACAAGATGCTCTTTACAACCCAACCATTCCGCGGCCCCGTGAACCCCCTCCCGTCCCGTCCCGTCCCATCCCGGCGCCGCTCGGGGCTCGGCGGCTCCGGCGCGGCCCCGCGGGCGCTCCCCGGGGTGGCCCCTCACGGCCGGGGCCGGGCGCGCTCCGCTTTACGGCTGCTGAAAACTCCCTGGGCGGGCCGGGCCGGGCCGTGCAGCGCCGGGCACCGGGCAGGGCAGCGCAGGTACCGCGGGGCACCGGGCAAGGCAGCAGGTACCGC
>VYXD01003410.1:345173-355438 GCA_013397195.1 Hylia prasina
CGGGCGGGACTCCCGGGCTCCTCACCCCAACCCCGCTGAGCCCGGCTGTCAGCGCGGGGGTGAACTCGGTCAGCTCCGTGCGTGGTTTTTTCTTCCTAAAAGTAACTCAGAACTCGGTGAATGAAAGGATCCGCAGTGGCTGGAGCCGGGTGTGGATGGTCCCGCACAGCTCCCGGGAGCTGCCGCTCTCCCTCCATCCCTGGTTCCCACTGCCCGCGTGGAGCTGCCCCGTGTTCTGCTCTTTGCTTTCTGTTCGCTGGGAAACGGGACACGAGCGTGCTCTCGCCTGAGTTTAGAAACTGAACGGTGTGCTAGCGCCTTAAAGCTTTTCAGTATTGAAACAGAGCCCCCGGAGCACGGCGAGCTGTGTCACATGCTGAAAACTTGCTGTGAGCCGTGAGCGGGATGACAGGACGCGCTCCCCCCTCGGGCTTTGGGGTGTGCGCAGGGTACCAGGAGCGCGACCGGTCAGTTTCGCAAGTTTCATTCTAGGATAACATTGTCAATTTCGCCCTTGTGTGTGATCCTCAGTGTCCTGGTTTCTCCATCCATGCAGAGCTCCGTGACTTCTGCAGGTATTCGTCTCCTGTAACTGAGATGGCCTCAGAATTGTAATTAAAACAAACTCTGTAACGAGTGTGGAGTTGACACTTGCAAAACAGCACTGAGGCATCTCGCTGACTTCAGCTAAAACTTGCAGCATTGTTGCTGAGTCATCAGGACAGAAATACTGGGGGAAGAAATAAAGAATTTAGATTTTTAACCCTGATATGAACAGCCTGTTTCATCTTGGCTTATTTATTACTTGGTACATATTTCTTGCATATACAGGCAAATTTATTTGTTCAGTGGTTAGCATATGGAAAGCATTAGGTGACTGAAACTGTAACGATGCCAGTCCTGTATGTCGAGCAATACTGTATGTATTTTTAGAATTTTAATCTAAAGAGCTCTTGTATGAGTCCCAGTACATCCATAATGCAGCATTTATCTCTGTTATCATCAAAATGCTGAAGAGTGTCTTCTGAAATTTGGTCATGGATCACATTCCTAGTAGATGTCTAAACTGTATGATAATAATCTACTATAAAGTTAATTACCTGAAACAAGCCAAAGAATGATCTGTTGTAACTTACCTTTAGCAGGTTTTTTTCAGCTGGAGTTTTTTAATTAAAAACTCTAGAGCTACACACACAATATTTTCGTAAAAAACCCAATAAATTATCCCAGAGAAACATGCTTTTTTCCAAGTTTCATCAGATATTTCTTTGTTTTAGTGTCCATCTAAACTTAGCAGAGTTTTTTTTTCACATCCTTAAAATTGAGAGTTTTACATTGCCGAAAATGCTGGCTGAAACGATACTAACAGGTCACGTTGTTTGATAATGAAGCAATACTTTTTGTTTGTGATAATGAAAAACTGGTGTTTTTTCCATTGAAGAATTGAGTCCAGGTTGTTTATCTAAAGCAGAACATAAGGTTTAAATGGGAAGAAAGTCAGAATTGTCTAAGTTAACAGAAAGATGCTTGTGGTTCACATGCATGTCACAAGCTGCAGTTTTTTGGTAGCAGCTCCCATCGTCATGCTGGATCATATGACTTCCCACTCTGTTAATCTTCATTGCTGAAATCTTTGCTTGTCATTACTGTGGACATACCTGCATTATTATTTTTTTCCCTTTTTTTAAATAACCTCAGGGTATGAATACAAACTAGACAAAAATAGACCTTCAAAAGTGCTTTATCTCCCCCTTAATAAACAGATTTATTTCAGAAGCTCTTCATGATTCACATGTAATCCTCCTCAGACTTTTTCAGTGGCTCTGAATCTTCTACTCTTGGCTCTGAATCTTCTACTCTAAACGTGATTTTGTTGGCCACGACAGCATTCCTTCAGTATAGAATCGTTTAAATGCATATTGGGCAGTGTTATGTCTTTTCTGTTCTTTTCTAACCCTCTCCTCCCCTGTGATATTTGCTTTGGTGTTTAGACACATGCATTATAAATACATTTATAAATGAGTTCATTAGCCATATACAATGTAATATGAGGACGTCATTGATAGATTGCTCTAAATGAAAATTTAGTAGAACTGGGATCCTGTTTTGCATTTTTGTGCAGATCATACTTTGGTTTGCAGTTATCCAACTATGAAATAGGCATTGTCTCCAGCAGTGGGATACAGAGCATATACTGGTGTGGTAACTGCCTCCAGTGAGTAACTCAGTGCTCTGACAGAAAAGAATTTTTAGCCAGGTGGGGATCCATTGCTTCTCTGGAGTAACAAGCAAAAGGACAAGAGGAAACTGCTTCTGCCTGGGGAAGTTCAGATTGGATACTGGAAAAAAAATTCTTCAGAGAAAAAGGCTGTTGGGCACTAGAGCAATCTGCTCAGGAGAGTGGTGGAGTTCTCATCCCTGGAGGGGTTTAAAAGATGTGTAAATGTGGTACTGAGGGACACAGGTTAGTGCTGGGCTTGACAGTGCTGGGTTAATGGTTGGACTCGATGTTCTTAGAGGCCTTTTCCAACCTAGGGAGGTTCTGTGATTCTATCATCACTTAAAAACAGTGCATTATGTTTTCAAAGAACATAATGCAACACGTGCATTGCAGCACTTTGTTCCTCCTTGGGCATGCATCTGTTGGTTAACACTGCTGTGCGGGGAAGCAGCAAAGATCACTTTATCCTCCAGTACCTGTGTAGTTCCAAAAAACTAATAATCGAGTGCACCTGTCACAGCCCAGGCTGAGTGCAGAAGAGCAGTTGTTTTCTCTTAGCCATCTTCTTGCCATGGGCTCTGTTGGTCAGTTGGGATCTGGCAGGGAGAAAAACACCAGGACTGTGTGCGTATCTGAAAACATAGTCCAGAAATAATCAAATAAAGGTTCACCAACATTGCTTCTTCTGGTTTCTTGTACAAATGTGTTTGCAGTTCTTTATGGATGTCCGAAGCACAGAATAGGTACAGGAGCTGAAGAAAAATGAGAATATGCTATTATTTATTACTGATTATTATTTATTATTTGTGTCGAAAATCGATGATACAACACTATTGACATGGGTTGTTGACCTCAGTAAGCTTTCACTTTGAATTCAGACTGGTTAACTCTATACACTGCTAAGCACAGCATTCCACCTTTATCTGGAGCCAAAGGATTCAGCAGTCCCACAGTTGTTCTGGGCTTTCTGCTTGAAAATCAGAGGGATGTGTTCCCAAACGTGTAGGGAAGGGGATATACGCATTGCTCATCTGGGAAGTTGAACTGGTAGAATTGTTGGGTCTGTTCTTTAGTTTTTCTATTGATTGCTTGTTTTAGCTTCTCAGTTAACTGTTTACCATGTAAATACAGATTAATTTGAGAGAGCTTACAGAAAAGCTTACAAAAAAGTATGACCCAATCTCTATATGACCGGGCAGGAAATGTACCATGTCGACCATGTCGTTGTGTTCTAGTAGAATGAGATCACTCCAAGAATCTTCTGTCAAGTTTGGGTGTTCATACTTCAAGCAGGATGTTAGAGTCAAAGAGACTTCAGAGAAGAACTGTAAGAATGAATAAGGGTTGAAAATATCTCCTGAGGGAGAAATTCTAAGAGCTCAATATGTTAAATATTATCAAAGAGAACGGAGGGGAGGGACTGGATTGCAGTGTTAGTGTGTGTGCCTTGTGAACAGAAACTTTGTGATGAAGCAGAAAATGGTGGGATATCAAGATCCTGTGGCGAAAATATGAGCCAGACACATTTGCAGTAGAAATAAGAAATGCATCTTCAGCAAGAGGGTAATTTATTTCACATTGTGGTATGATATTCATCAAAGGCAAATTTTAATTCAAATATGGTATTCTTCCTTTAAGATGTACCTAAGTAAAACTTAATTGAGGACATGTGTCCGTGTGCTATACAAGTCACAGCAGATGATCAAAGTATTTTTTTTCTGTATCTAAATACCTGCATCTACATAAAAAACCACTAATAAAATACGGTTAGCCCAGGAAACTGTTGAAATTAAAACAGAGCTGATAGATAACTGAATGTCTGAAATGCTTGGAAACAATGAATCACAGAGTCACAAAATAGTCAGGGTTGGATCAGATGTCTGGAAATCACATAGTCCAAACCCTAAAACAAAGAACTCAAAAACAAAAATTTGTTTTAACTGCACTGAAGATTGAAAAGTTGGGTTGGCAAGTAATTCTTTAGCAATGCAAAGATCTCATTACACTCACTTTCTGCATTAGGAGGTCTTGGCCATTTTAAATACTAAATTAACATGCCAGTTGCTAAGATTCCTTACAAGTTTCCATGAAAGTACTATGGAAATTAAGGTGGTTGAAGTTCAGGATGTGAAAGAAAGGTGAAATGAAAACCAAAAAAAAGCCTGCTGTCAATGAGTAACTTTAGTAGAAGAGATCACTTGGGCTGCTGTAGAAAACTGCTGAATACAACAGGGTGGTAAGAGAACATACTGTGTGTGTGTGGGAATTATTTGAGGTTTTGCAAGGAGGGATTTGTAGATCCTGCAGAGATTTGGGGGAAATCTGTGTTATAATGCATTATCTCCTGCGGTGAAGAGCCAGCAGGAAAGTTCTGAGGTTTTTCCTGTGCTCAGTTTTACATGCCTTTAGCAGTCGATGCTTTCAGCTCTTAGGCTTAGTGGAATTGTAGGCAGCTGTGCTGGTTTTGCTGGGGATAGAGTTAATTTTCTTCCTAGTAGCTGGAACGGGGCTGTGCTTTAGATTTGTGCTGGAAATGGTGTTGATAATAAAGGGATGTTTTGGTTAGCACTGTTGCACACAGCCAAGGCCTTTTCTTCTCACCTCACCAGTGAGGGGGCTGGGGGTGCACAAGGAGTTGAAGGGTCACAGTTGGGATAGCTGATCCCAGAGACCCAGGGAATATTCCAGATTAAATGATGTTGTGTTCAGCATAGAGCTGCGGAAGCAGAAAAGGAGGACATTTGGAATGATGGCACCAAGTTTCCCGTCATTTTTAGGTGTGATGGATTTAGGCTTTCCTGGGGTTGTCTGAACAGCTGCCTGCCCATGGGAAGTGGGGAACGAATTCCATGTTTGGTTTTGCTTTCATGCACAGCTTTTGCTTCACCTGTTAAACTGGCTTTATCTCAGCCCATGGTTTTCTCACTTTTCTGATTCTCCCCCCTTCTCATTGTGGTGGAGTGGCTGTGCAGGGCTGGGTTGCTGGATTGAACCCTCTTGCTGAGGGTTAAACCATGACAGCAGCATGAGGAGAAATTAAAGAATGGAACGTCGAAATAGCAAACCCTCCCTTTGGCACAGTTTTGACAGGATGAGCAGAAGTCAAGCTGAAGCACAAGTCAAATAAGATATGCCTGTCTTGTGTAAACTGTTGAGCTTTTTGGAGAACATGTCAGGAATCAGCCTTCAGTATGATGAGAGATCATCAAAATAAATGGAAAGGACCAAGCTAAGCACACATCACTCAGTGAAACCAGTCTTTTTTCTGAAATCCCGGAGGATACTGAAGCAATGACCAGGGGATTGATGAGGGAGCCTGGTTTGGTGAACCAAATCATGTATATGATGAGGACCAGCTGGTTATAAAACTGCACAAATTACAGCAGGAAAAGTCTGCAGCTGGAAGGATTTTTGAGAGTCTGGAGGTGATTGTGCTTCTTGTCTCAAGGGATAATGTGCCAGTATCCAGAAAGTTTCATGATACATGCTGAAGAGAAAGCTGGATATGTGTTGTATTGCTCAATGTAGGTGTTGGAAATGGCTGAAAAAAGTGGAGTTTTTTGGTGCTCGGTCCACAAATTCTAAGCCACTTACTTTGATTGCACACTTCCTTACGAATATTTAACAGCTTAGAAGCAGCTGGAAGATGGATGGTTCTGAATGCTGCAATTACAGAAAACCCTGCAGCAGTGAGTGTGCAAGAATGAGATGTTTGACCATGCATTGTTTTTCTCATTACTAATAGCAGAAAGTAGGTGAATTCATGCTTTCCTTCAGGACTGTTTTTAGGTTAGTATTCTTGTTTTAAGTTTTTATATTTAGGCATTTATTTTTATGTTCCAAGTAGGAAAAAGGTTCTGCATTTTCTGCTTTATATTTCTGTTCATGTTAGAGATTACCTAAATTTGTTTAAAGCTTTTATCTTTGCAATGGAGGTAAAAATTTAACTTTCATAAAACATAAGATTTTTTTTCTTTATGCACTGACTTAGGCTGTTAATGTGTATGATATAAAGTGTCATGGGCCACGTTTGTGGTTTAAAAAGATTAACTTTAATAAAACTGTAATATGAAGTATCTGGGTAGAGTGATGGGTGAGAAATTTTTTTAAAAACCTAATTATTTGCAGAAAACCATGTGTATACCGACAATTTCCAAGTAGACTTGGGTGTATTTATCTACCCATTATAGTTCTTATTTTACAGATGAATATGCTAAGTGCTATTCAGAATTATTTGGCCATATGTTCCTGTTTTTATGGAACTTCATTTTGCAGGCTCTTTATATAAATAAAGTTTTCTCTACATGATGGAATGTACGAAGAGGGAGAAGAGAGAATGTTACTTCAAATGTTATACCTTTCACAAAAGAGCAGATGGTGTTTGTATGCTGGGCTTCGAGGAAGTTTTACACTTTGAAACTACCTCTTTATTCCAGATTGTCTGAAGAGAAAGGAGTGGTTTTAGCTCTTGTGGAGCATCCCAGGTTGTGTCACAGCTGATGTCAGTGTGTTCTAAAGCCAGCAGAGATGTGGAGTTACACTGACCCTTTGTCACTGTCTTTGTATAATGTGGATTGTTTCCAAGTACAGGCAAGAGTTGCTTGACCAAAGTTTATTTTGTGCAGTACTTTGGCAAGAGTTGTCCCGAATGAGGTGACACTGAATGATCTCAAGTTTCTGCATCTTTATTCGTGCCCTTTAAAACTTGACTCTCCCAGTCTTCAGACTTCCAGCTTTGGAAGCTGATGGGGAGCAGTCCCCTGGTGACACAGGTTAGCGCCTTCAGGACCTTTGGACAGCTCACCACCACCACCACAGTTGGTTCTCTGCGGTCAATTTGATGCTTCATTGGCACTAAATTTGATCCAAAATCCCCTGGGTAAAACAGTAGGCAGATGATTAGTTTTCCTATTTGTCTTGTAATATGAAATTTGAAATCCACTGGTCATGCCAGTCGTGAGAAAAAATGAACTTGTTAGTAAAGTCTCAGAGGAACTTTTTGGTGGGTGCTGCAGGCTGCATTGACACATTACATTATTAAACATAATTTTTTACAAATGTGTTCCAAGGCATTTACATCTATGAATCACAAACATCGCGCTGGGTGAGACTAAAGGCAGGGATTTACATTGTTTTGCTGTCCACATTAGTTAATTGTTTTTCCCTTGTTTAGTTGTTAGGGGGTTTTATGACAATATTTGGGCATGTTAAAAAGTGTATTTTCCTCATGATGATTTGCTTCAAATAACTTTGTTTTAGTACTATTTTGGCAGGAACAAATCCGTATGAGCTCTGGCATAGAAATAACGTCTTGCCTGAGTATCTGAAATGTAATTAGAGAGCAGCAGAAAAATACTGAACTGCTGTAGATACACACCTTGTATCTCCAACAAATAGAGCATTATGTTGGGGACTTAGAGAATTTTGTAATCTTCCTGTTGGTACTGCAGCTGTTGTGGGAACCACTGCAGAGCATCTGCTGCCTGGAGGAACTCCCTCTGAGGAGGAGACTGGAACCTTGGGGGTCACCTGTGTATAAAAATGCAATGTACTGTGCCTCTGGCTCTAACCTCTGTCTGAGGCTGAACTGTGGAAGCCTAATAAAATATTAATGGATTTACTCATGTAGAGGACTCTGACAGTACCTGTGGAAGAAAATAATGGCTTGATCAGGTTGTTGCTCCCTTTAACTATTAAAGGCAGTTGTGCCCTCATCCCCATTCTGTAAGAGGGGCTGTAGCAGCCACTGCAGCCGTGCATTGATGGGGAAAACCCAAAAAGTTTGGATAAAACAGGGAAGATAGTTACATGATGACAGAAACATGCCTCTGGAATTTTTCTGTCAGTAGCGAGAGGTTGCATTACTGCATATTTTTACTGTATCAACTGAGAATAAAGTGTATCCAGTGTTATTTATGTGAGTGCTTCCACGAGAGAAGCAGATGTTGGGATACATGGAGAAGCCTGGTTTTGTTTTCAGGCCAAAGTGTTGGCCCACAGATGATGTGTGAGCATATGCTCAACATGCTCAACCAGTGGTTATTCAGCCTCTCTGAGTTGCGGATAAGTATGCAGAAGTATCCCGTGTTCTCCTGGGATGGAATGAGAACAAATGCAAAGATATTTTTAAGTCAAAATGAATTCTTGTTTCCCTACAGCTAATCACATGTATTAGATGCTTGATGAGTGTCTGCTGTCTGAAAAACAGATACAACATGGGCAAATGTCTGGCATGAGCCAGATGGTTTGATTTTTGTCTTCATGGAAAGAGTAGGGAAAAAATATGTGTAGTGAGCAAAGAGGCTGTGGAAAATGTGATACTTCCAGGGAAAAATAAAAATTACTTCTCTATCCTGATCAATTACTAGACTATGCAGTTTTAATAAAGAGCTTTTCTTGATTGCCAAGTTTTGGCTTCTTTTCACTTGCTTCATCCACCTACTTGTAATGCTTTGAAAATGACTATTCTGGGACATGTTCTCTTGCTTTCATCCTTAGTCAAAAAAGGGCTTTTTTTCCTCGTGTTTTCTAACAGCTGTTTTTCGTAAGTGTATTTGTGGATAAATACTAATTTCCCCTGTGGTATAGCTGGCTTTTCTGCACTGTTAATACTCTACCATAGCAAAAAGTGATTCTGTACACACACTTCATTCTTGGTGTGTTTTGTGTGCCACCAGTTAAGTGTAGATTTTGAAGCTGAGTGGGTGATTAACTCTGAAAGTGTAAATTCACTAACTTTGCATGTGTGTTTTATATGGGTTTCAGTATCTAACCAGTTCTTAAGAACTGTTCAGTTTTTCTAGAGCAAAATTTGTTTGCTCTGAAGGAAAAAAGAAAACCAAAATAGATTTCAAGCAATTTTAAAAAAATTTAATTAATATACATATTCAAAGATCCAGCAGGTCAGAACCAGAAATTCCCAGGAGCAAAAACATTCCTGGAATATGTGTTCCAAGGTGGAGTTTGTTTTGTTTGTTTGGGTTTTTTGTTATGTAAAGTTACTGATTTACTGTTGCTTTTTGTTTGTAAAATGGAGCATCCTGCTGTTTTATTCTTTTGAGTACTGTAAGGATGGTTCTTGCACATAAGAATTATAACTGTACTTCTGGGTACAGGGAACTGAAATGAAGTACATGTTTTCACATATGTAGCAGTTACACACTGATGTATGTAGACAATGAAAAGTTTATTTATATATGTACAAACTTGATCAGATAGACTTGTGCCCTCTTGAGTTTGTAAATAGTTTCCAGAGAGAATATTTATAGGATTTTTTCTGAGTGCCTGTTCTAAGAGGGTTCTGAGGTGTATTAAAGGAAATGTGCATTTCTTAGGAAATAGCAAGTTTGAAGAATTACGGAATTGTTATTTCAAGTTATGTGCAAGTAACCTGAGCTGGTGTCCCTTTTGAAAGAGGTTTTAGTTCTCTCTTACACTCTCTAGGATGGAAATGTGCTTGTTTTCTAGCTGCTGAGAGATCAGGGCTTGGTAGAGTTGTCTGTGAGTATTGTGTGTCAGAGCAGAGGGATTGACAGCCTTTGGAAGGGTGGGGTGAAATTCTCTGCTGTTCTCCAGCCTTCCTTCCTGCAAAAGTCTTGTGTTCCAGTTGAAAGGAATGGAAAAAACATTAGTAAATATCAAATGATAGTTAAATTGTTGTAAAATACTTGCTCTTGTTGCTGCTTCCTAATGCAGAATTTTTTGTTTGCTGTTTTTTTTCTCATCCAAACATAGATGAGAAACCTGAATAAATGTAATCTTGTGAGAAACAAAAGAGTGTGTTTTTGAAAAAAAGTACTGATGTATAAGGACTACTTTCTGCTCTTTGTTTTTCTTTTTTTTCCTTTATAGAATAAAATATCTTTCTAGATCTATAATCTCCTTTAAGTGACGAAGCTTAAGTAATTCTTTTTCTAGCGGATACTCTGTGTGATTCAGTTTTGAAGTCAAATTCCTTCTATGGTTAATGGAGACATTTCTTTTTCTTTGTTTTGGTCAAAAGGAGTTAAGTAATGATGCTCCCTAGGAAGATGAGATAGAAGAG
>VYXD01003410.1:355483-392099 GCA_013397195.1 Hylia prasina
AAAAAGGAAAATTTTCTTGACCTTTACTACATGTTTTTTTGAGTATTGATTCAAAAGTCTGAATATCCCTGATGGCCTGAGAAGGCATGAAAGTGTCAGTGTAAGAGATAGATCAAAGTAATTTGGTTTTTCAGAATTGAAATAAATGTGATTTAAAGGGAAACTGTCAAGATACTTAGATCATAAACTACTTTAGTGGGAATTTGATTTTTATTCTGTTAGAGGCTTGCATTTTCACTGTTGGTTCTAGAATAAATTAACTAAAACCTGTAGAAAAACTTCAAAGATCATTATTACAGTGCTCTGTAGGGAATATTAATCCATTTATTGTTTATCTTGTGCCTTGGAGGAATTCCATGTAGAAACTTTTATTCAATTATCTTGTGAAATGTGCAGTGTTCTTACCTGCTTTGTGACTGTACCTCTGCTTAAATGATTGACTGCTGATTGACACAATTTTATACTGGTTTGTGAAGAAAACTGGTGTGGCAAAAGAACAGAATTTTCTTTGAAACTATATAGAGGAAATTGCCTTGCAGTGATAGGAGATGTGCCTCACAAACTGCCTTGAAATGCACACTGACCCTTTTCCTGATATTGAGTGGAAACTTGGGTAGATAGTTCTCAAATAAAAAGCAATCTGGAAATGGATTAAACCTGAATAATTATTCACTGATGGAAATCTAGATATAGGAGCCTCCTGGGGACATTCTGTATGCACCCAGAAGTTCCTGAATGTACAGAAGCTAATATAAATATTATTTCAGTCTTGCCTGGTAATCTTTTGTCAATCTGGGCTTTGCTTAAAACCTAATTTCTGTAAGTCTATAGCACTGACTATAACATGAAGGACAATGGGCGTGATTTCTGTTTCAGAACTTTTTTTTTTTTTAACCCTGGCATGCTAATCAGATTCTGGAGAGCTCTCTGCTGTATTCTGTTAGTTATTGCAGCAGGTTAAAAATTAAAAGGAAGGGCCAATGAAAAATAATTTAATCAGGAGTACTTTGTGCAGACTCAGTACGGACACCAGTACAGGAAGAACACCAATATGAAGAAAGAGGGATTCAGAATTTATCTAAGATGCTGTTGAGAGATTTCTAGATCTTTTCCAGGGGACGTTTTTGAGGACTTAGCATTTTTGTAGTACTTGGGGTTTTTTGTGTTCTCACTTGGCTGTGTGAGGTGGACTGGACAGCAGGTTAGACTTGAACAAAATAAATAGAGACAGCCTAAAATATGCAAGATTTTGCAATCAATGTAATGAAGTTAAACTGTTGGAAAATGTGTGGTTTTTTCTTTTTTTCTAAGATTGGTCTCACTTTCATGATCTCTAGATTAATATTGGTTTTTTTTAAAAAAATACCCTATTATTAAAATACATGCTAAAATTGTTTTCATTAATAGCTAAGTGTCTTTCTAGGCAATATTAATTCCTCATCTCCAGCCACTAACCTTGGTTTCTTTTATTTAGACTTCTTCTGACATTGTTTTAAGCCCCATTTTCCAGGGTGGAGATGTGTGGGAGTATTAGGCAAAATAAGACTTTACCTGGAGCACATACTGATCCAAAAAGCACCTGAGGTATCTGAGGTGCTTGGCTTTTGTAGTGACTGCTTTAATCAAGCTAATTTGGAGACAATGAAACTTAGATCTCTGGATTTACAGGTTGTCACCCAGTGCTTAAGTCAGGGCTCTTGTTCAGCAAAGCATTAATATTTGTGATTATATGCTTTCTTCTGCTAATTCAACAAATTACTGAAGAATGTTTGCTGAAATCTCAAAGACTTCACTTCCTTGTGAGGAGATAATTACTTTTTGTCATGAATAAAGATCTGCAGTCACTGGCAAACTCAGGTGACTGTAAATGCTACACAAATGGCTGAAACAAAATACGGAATAGTCAGGGTTGTCCATTTAGTGCTTTAGCAGTCTGGGCTGGCTTTTGGTTGCAAGTCAAGAGCTGATGGGCACAGCCCCAACTCTCACATGTGCTGAGCCCCTTCCATGCATTCCCTATGCATTTAGGGTGACCTGAGAGTGCATTTGGGTTCTTACAGGGAGTCTGCCACACCGATGTGACAGCACAAAACTTGTGTTGTCCTGCCTCAGCAGACATCAAAGAAATCTTTTTATTTAATAGTGAAAGATGCTCTGAGGAGAAGAAAGTGGGTTCTTTGTTGTCTTGTTGCACAGATAGAATATCATATGCAGAATAGATTGTTTTACAATAATGAGTACCTAAGAAAAGTCTGAGTTATTGAAACATGTTGCCACAGGGCAAAGCAGGGGTGGGATATGGTTAAAAAAACATCCAGCAAAGGGAGCTGGAACACATTTATATTGCATTCTTTGCTTCCAGAGTAGCTTTCTTTATTGGATTCCTTATGTATAAGTAACAAAGATTCATGAATAGTTTATTGGAATTTGATTTTTCCTGATCTATGCATGAGTTTATTAGCTTTAGGCAGGTGCATAAAGATTGTTTTTTTTATAAAATTCAGCTCTGAGTACTCCATCAAATTTTGTGTCCTTTTAACTAGCAGGAGTTGTTAGAGAGCTGTAGCTGCTCACATCTGTAATTCATGTCTGTTCCAGATGTGTCAGCTGTTGGACGTGAGTGGACCTGAGGTCAGACTTGATGCAAATTTGGTACCTTTTAAGAGAATTAATTCAGTGGAAAGAAATGCATGGAAAGACTTCTGAGCATTTTGCAGTGTTGTGTTGAGAAATTCAGCCTTGACTAATACAACTCAGTTGCGTCCCTTTTTTGTTTTGTGTTGTCCCTCCATCACATGATATGCTCTGACTGGCACGAGTGGTCACTAACAGAGCTGAATTAGTGTTAATCAGCTTATGGAACAAGTCCAGTTTGAGAGGTGAATGAAAAAATGTAAAACCCAAGCCCCAAATAACCCTGTTTAAAAAGTAACTTACAATAGCATATTTATATATTACTGAAATATATATTCTCCATCCTGGTTCCAAGTTAATTGAGAAAAAATATTATATTAGGATCAGGATTTTGTCTGAGTGGCAGCTCTATAGTTCTGCAAAACCTGTGTGGTGAGACTAGCATTGCATCTCCATGAAGTGAGGCAGGATGGATGCTGTGCAGCAGGATTCCTTACCTGCTGCAGCTTCCCAGGAGGCTGCTGGATGCCCTGAGGATGGAGTTCCCTGTGCTCTCTGCTGATTTCATGGTGTTGCTGGATGTGTTAATGGAGCAGCAGATGTTAGAAGCGACTTTCCATGGGTCGTAAGCCAGGAATCACAAAACTAGGAGCTCTGTCAAGGCTGGGAATAGGCTCCTGGGGAGCTCCTGAGCATTAACTGTTGTTCTCTGGACTGTGTGGCTGCTGGAAATGTAGTCATGAACTGAAGGGAAATTGTATCACTTGAAGAATTGTATTTGGGGTTTGTTTTTTAATTGTTACTTTGTTGGTTTTATTAATTTTTACTTAAATATTTTCTGTTCCCAAGGAAAATGTCTAGAATATGAATATCTGAACACAAATGGGACTTGGTCACTTAAAATACAGCCACACTGTTCCCCTGCATGGCCTTGGCCAATGCTGCTTTTCTTTGCTGTGCCTTCGGTTCCCTGCCTATAAAATGAGTGATGTTACGCTCTCTTTCTAAAGCTGTTTCAGAAAATGCAATAAAATGCAGTGAATTAGATCAGAGTTAGTTTTGTATAGTCATATGATTTAAGAAACCTTACTATGTCATTCTAGTTATCAGCCAAAATTTTAATCTCTTTGACTGAATGATGAAGCTTATTTTCAGTGGCAGTCTTGCCATTTGTTTCATTCTTCAGACAGTTGCTAGGATAATAAATACTTGAAAATACAGTTAAAAAAAGAGGCAAGATAAATAAAAGTGAGCTTGTTTCTCTGCACTCAGGTCAGTGGTCGGTTCTTCGTACTGAATATGCACGGCTTGAGTAGGAAGGCTAAAAATGGATAATTAGGAAGGCAATGGCATGTTCTGCCAGACTGTTTTAATACCATTTGGGCTGTATCCAGTAGTAAAAACCTCCCAGTGTCTCCAGCTTTGTTTGAACTGTGGTTTCTCTGATGGATGATGATGCCTTGTGTGGTGACTGATGCTTCTGGTGTGCAGCCTTTAATCTGTTCTTCGACTTCCCCTCGCCGTTACCGTCTTGCACAAACTGTGACTAGGAGAGTAGTAATAGAAAAATCTTTTCTGATAATGAGGAAAGCACTGCAGATATTCACTGCGTGCCGTGTACAATTCCTTGATCAGAGTTGCTCGGGGGACAGGTATTTCTAGTCAGAGAATTGTCACAAAATGGATCTTCTGGCAGGAGGATGCGTTTGGTTCACCACCAAAGGCAGAACTTAATTGATAGTGCAGTGTTGGATCTGTTTATGTTCAGTCAGATATTTGTATTCTGGACATTTTCCTTGTGAACAGATGATATTTGGAGTGAAAAAAGAAAAAACGAAAACTCCACACACACTTAAGAAATAGGAAGTGTTGTTCCAGGATGATCACTGGGAGGAGCTGTTCATTACAGTTTTTATGCATTAAATCAGGGGCAAGGAAATGATGAGGGAGTGGGAAGGTGATGTGGAGGCAAAGAAACTTAGTCATGAGTGGGGAATACTCTGAGTAGAAAGGGATCAGTGGTTTTTTAAAAGAATAAGATTGAAGGAGCAATGACCTCAAGGGAAAATACTAATTCACTAAGATTTTGAACATTTATTATATATTAACTATTAAAACAGAAGTGTAGTTGGGCCCCATCATTCCTGATGGGTATGCACTGAACAGCAGTTGTCCAGCTGTCCATTAATGCACTGGAGAGCCCATGAGTTCCAAATGAGGGGAGAGCTGTTCCTGCCATTGGAATACTGACAGAATCTTTGTCAGTAATCCTGTTATAGAGGTAACCCACCTCACAGAGACAATTTGCGTTTGAATCCTGACATGATTGAGTGAAAGGGGAAAAATCTTTGTAAAAATTCTCCACCACTATCTCCATAATCCCTCCTTGAGTGAGCATCAGCCAAGTGAGAAAATGAAAAATTATAACCTGCCAAGCATCACTGGCAGACTGAAATGAAAAAATTGCAAGTTAATAACAGTGATGCCTCCAAAAAATTTGCTGGCCAATTTAACATTGCTTTATCCAAGGTCACATCTTGCAACTGATTATTTTTAGCAATTTGCAGATGAGGATTTTCTACCTTTCTTATGGGAAGTGAAGATCAGGGAAACACCAGGTACAGTTTTAAAACTCAAAGTTATCAATCTCTTCATATCAAAAGTACGTCATGTTCCCTGCTTGTTTGCTTAAGACTGGGCACAGAAATTTTTTTTGCTGCAATGAAATGGGACATTTATGCTGTACTCTGTGACAGTGGTGAAGTCACTCATGAAAATTCATAGTTGAAAGTCACTCATGAAAACTCACAGTGGAGTGAGGTTGATGAAAGAATTGAGAACAGGAAAAATTAGAACTTGCCTGAGTTCTGGAGGAGTCTTGCTAATGTTCATGTGATTATTTATACATAATAGTGTTAAAAGAGATTATGTTGCCTGGTTTTGAGGTTTAAGAATTGTGAACCTATTGCAGGCAAGTAGACAAGACTTACTGTGAGCTGTGTTCTGTGAAATGACCAAGGCAAGTTACTGGAATCTAAGGTGTGAAAACCATTAGTGCACTGTAGCAGCCTTTCATTTCCTCTAGTACCATCAGCACAATCATCTTAATATTACAGGGTAAGCCTTGGTACAGCATTTGCAGAGCATTGTCACACTGTCACTTATTTAAAATACACCATTCTTTCTTCAACAATTGGCATCTATCATTAGTGTGTGGAAACTCCTGCCCTAGGCTTGCAGTGCAGGGGGAAACCCTCTGTTGTTTTCATGTGGTCCCTTTGATGAAGGATATGCAACATCCCGATGTGCTGAGTGTACACAGCAGCTCTAGGGAGATTTTGTGGTCTGGTGGTTCAGCGATCTTGGCTGTGGGTAATTGTTTATCAGCCACTTGGTGGTTGCAGTGCAGAAGAGGCTGCAGCGCTTCTGGCCTGCATGGAAAGTGAAGGGCATTTCTTGTTGGAAGATTGATGGGCCACCCTCTTCGTAACTGCCCTGGTTTTTTAACAAAAAAAGGTCTTACCTGCCATTAAAATAAGAAAATTACTTGAGCAGCTCCACTCAAGGACTACCCAAAATAATTTGTTTTTGTTCCTTTCTGTGTGAGCTGGAGCTGTTCTGTGTTGAGAGAGGATTAATGTGCAGAAGGTACCACTGGTGTTTGTTAATGATCTCCGTGGTCAGAAGCCTGAGTGAAGCCTCAGCCTCCAGAGCCACGTTTGCTGAGCATATGCTCAGAAACAGGAGCTGAATTCCCAGCTGTATTTCCCAGCTCTCTGTGGAAGTTCCCTATTAGATCACTCACGTCCTGCCAGCCTTCTGAGATCTGACAAGATCGCAGCTTGAACTGTTTAATTTTTCTTGCTGTCATGCGAAGCATCATAGTGAGTTAGCTCAATAGCCCTAATCTAATGCTCACTGCAATGAAGCTGGGAATGTATCCATCAATACTTATTTCAGTAAGCAAAGCAAAATGAAATATTTTTTTGACAACTTCTGTCCATTTCATTATCTCCTTTTTAATCACAAAACTGTCTCATAAAGTTTTCATACTTCCTTAAACTTTGTTGCCTGTCTGCTTTCATATACATCAGGCTGATGCCAGCGTGTCTCTCCTCTCCCAAACAAGGTTCCATCATGCATTAGATTAATCTGTTGCATTCCTGCAGCAGAAGGAAGCTGATTCTTTCCTGATGTGTCCAGGCACCTCTGGACTTAGGAGTAAAAATTTCAGGGAGTAGAAGACTTTAAACTTGATGTTTTATTGTTTTATTGCCTTGCCTTTTTTTTTTTCCCTTCTTCAAAAGTAGTCTTGATTTAGGATATTTGCAATACAAGCAAAATTGAGAAGCTTTAGTATTCCCATTCTCTAGCATCACTCAGATCCCTCAGTTTTACCAGACTCTAACAGGGTGTGCTCTGTCCCAGGCCAGACAGAGCTGCAGTTCCTGGATTATGCTCATGTTCCAAGTGGAATCTCCTCGCTGAACTCTGATATTTCCCCACTTATATTAAGGCTACTTTATGTTTCTGCGCGAAAGTGTGTCTGTGTGTAACCTCTGTAAGTTTACATGCCCTTTCCACCATTTTTAGAGCAGTGGAGACTAAATTCCTCCCCCTTTTCTGTTAAACACTCAATTTTCTAGGGTAATAGTTTTCTTTTAATGTTACAGGCATTAAGAGAGACACAAATAGGTAAGAAGAAGAAACAAAGAATAGAGAAGATAAATATGCACAGCTAGGCGTGAGTTTTTCCTCACACCTTCTGGGGCAGAACTGGCTGAGTTGTCCCTTTATTTCCAGCAGCAGTGTTGGTTTAGATGCTCTGTTCTGCATCTGCTCCATGGGAATGAAGTGTCAGGGCACAAGTTTGTTCTTACTTGCATCCAGCCAGCTCCAGGGATGCGTGGGCCTGTGGATGGAGGAGAGAGCATGCATGTGCATGTGACGTGCACTTGTAAAATTGCAGTTGTTTGCTGGCTAAGGGAGGTGCAGCAAGCTGTCCTCAAAATCAGGCCATTTTTCCCTTGCTCTTGTGAAAAGCTGGAGCTTGACTCTCTCATTTTTGCTTTTCTGGAAGCTTAATGCTTTTGAGCTGTCTCCAGCCAAATGCTGATAATAGGCTCAATAAGGGAACTTCTGTGCATTGATGCTTTCAGCAAAGAAATTGCACGTAGCAAAAGTGGAACTGACCAAGAGAAAGGTAAGGTTCAAGCAAGCATTTAGACTTTTTCTTTTTAAAGAGCTAGTCAGAGTAGATTAAGGCCACTTGAACGCACATTAACTATTTAAAATAGAATGACAAAGCTGTACATTTTCCTGCAAAAATCCTCTAGAATATTGTACATCTATTAATTAATACTTCTTTTAAAGTCTTTTTCCTGTGGCAGGTATTTATGTGTGAGCTTGACTTGTAATTGTGCAAGAAATGAAAATTGTTCATTTTAATTGACCTTCCTGACCTTAAAAGAAATGTAAATAGTTGCAGACCACTGCATTTTGTTTTCTTCTGAAAACATTTTAAAGTAATGCACCTTGTTTTCGCACTTTGGGAAGTATTTTTCTGGTGGGCCTGTTGCTTTCAGAGGCTGACAGTGAAATGATGGCAGAGATTTAAAATAGATGCCCCCTTTGAAGCTTGTGTGCTGATTATTAAAGTGTGTGGAAAGGAGTTCTCTGACCCATTACAAAATAATTCTTTTGCCAGCACAGAGCAATTATGACACTCCTAATTGCAGTACTTCCAGAGTAATTACCCTAGTAGTTCATTTTCATGTTGGAATTCATATTTGCATGTTATGTTTAATTGAAAACTGCATGCTTTGATCTGCACACGTGTGGAAATACTCATTGGGTTTACCTTGACAGCAAATGTGTATTTACTTTGCAGGTAAGCAAACATTTGGGTCTCTTACAGGGAAATGCATTTTTATGTCACTTGTGCATGATACCACATCCCCGTGCAGCTGCATTTTTCCACATTACAGCCAGCCCACGTAGTGGTGGATACTGGATGCTCAGGTGTTTATCCAACATACCAGGTTCCAGAGTTTTGAACTGAATTTTGAATTTTCTGGCGCCAGAAACCAGTTTGTGGTCAGATTTTGGCCTCTGTCCTCAGATTAATTTGCTGATATTGCCTCTCTTTAGTTACATGTGACCTGTTTGTACCAGCTGAGGTTCTTCCAGAGAAAAAGGAAATGGGTCTCCTAACTTTGAGTTTTTGCTACTCCTCACTCTGAGCTATGATGGAACTCACTCTTTCTTTTGGCAAAGAGATGCTTGAACTTTTTGTATGTAACTGAAAGCACTTGGTTATGAAATCCTAAAGCCTAAAGAAGGAAGGACATCTCTGGACAGCATGAAGAGTAAAGATAATGTGGTAGTGCTTTGACACACAATGGGAAAGCAGATTTGGGAGTTGAAATAAATAAAACAGACAAAAAAGTTTAAAAAGTGATGCCTGTGTGGGGGTGATTTTTCTGTGTTAAAGTCAGGCTTGTAAGTTAAAACTAAACACAGCTTTCCCTGTAATGGACTTGGGCATTCTAGAAGGTCTTTTTAATAGAGTTCATATTGTATTTTGAGGTTAAATTACCCCAATAAAAATAATTCCTCCGTGTGCTTTCTGGATATGAAGTTTAATCAGACTGTCTTGGAAAGAAGCCTGGGACTAATATGAGCATTTTCTTGATGTGATGTCTGCACACTTTCATGAGAGGAGTAAAGGTCATTCCCCTGTTGGATGGGGAAGAGCTTCCTAAAGCAACATGAGATTTTTCTGCAGTTTCTTTACAGTGGTGATGTTAAGGTTAAATTTAATTTCACAGCTAAAAATAGTATCTAGAGTGTAAAACAATTGCTAAATTAGCAGTTGTTCTTGATTGTGATGGTAAGTCAAAAATAAGCTGATTGTGGAAGAATTCTTAATGGAAATCAGTGTGGAAATCATTGGTATCATCGGATCTCGGTTTTTCCCTATTTTTTTTTTTTAATATTCCAAAAGCCTCCTGCTTTTCAGCTCTTGTAATGGTATAAAGGAGTAGAAGGTTTTCTTGTATGAGCAGATCTGGGGACTGGAGTGAAACTGCAGCTTGTACATCCAGTGGGTGGTCACTGGGTGGGAGCTCGTTTTGGTTATTTCCAAACTGGGTAGCAGTCTTTGAGCAGGTAGAACACTGAACCAGCCAGTCATCCAAGCCTGTTAATGTCCCTCTTTTTAGGGTGTAAATATTTTAAAGGCAGTGTTTCTCACAGCAGTGCATTCTGCGGGCTTTTTGTGTGTTCAGGATGAAAATGCATGTGACCTTGGTTTAGTAAAAGTACAAGAACAAATTCCGTTGAATAAAAGCACATATGAAAAGTTAAACAAATCCTTTCCTACAGATTAAGCCTGATGCCTTTCCCCTCCCTTTTAAACACTTAAACACACTCTTTACATGATGCTTAAGCTTTTAAGTCAAAGTTATGTGGTGCTTTAGCCAGGCTTGAGCCTGAGAACAAGACCCAAACCAGGACAATAACAAAATGACACAAAGATTGACTCCACCAGTGCTTGCTGGATGAAGTGAAAACTGCTGAAATATAAATCCTATATCCTGGGATTTCACTGCCTGCTGGAGCTAATCTCATTAACTTAAAACCACCTGAGGCTTAAGAGACATATACACTGCTGTGAGAAATTATATTTATCTCATCCTAGGGGGAAATCCTTTCCCTCCCCCAGCTTACCTTACTTTTGACTTTGTCATTCTTGAATTACCAGGTCATTTCTTCCCCATGGGAAAGTCGTCATAGCTCACAGCAATGCAATTACTTTATCTGAAGTTCACTGCTGTATGAATGCTGAGATCACTGTTCGAGGGTTTTCTTCTTAAATAATTTCCTAGAGAAAACAAAGACTGGAAAAATAATAGGTTAGCAGTTTACTTAAATAAAGTTCCTCCAGAGCTACAGGAAAAGATTCCAGAACTAAAAACACAGTATAAGGCAAACAGCTTACTGAAAGCATTAAGGTGTTTATTGCCTTTGTAAACCAAACACTGAGTTGTCTTTAACCATTAACGTTTAAGAGATTGCTGGCCTCTGATAAGTGGTAATTGAATGCAGAAATTTCCAGCTCGAGGTTGCAGTTTGAAATCCCACGAGTGTTGCCAGGGAGAGTTCTGGAGTTGAGTGGTTGATTGCTGCGCTCCAATTTGAATTGAGACTAGATCTCAAATCTGCAGTCAGTATTAAACCCAACCAGTAGAAATATTCTGTTTGACACGGAAGGATTTTGGATAAGGCTTTTACTGATAATCTTGTTGGACTTTGTAGCAAGGCAAAATGACCTTGTTCAAGTATATTTCAATGTGTGTCTAACTTCTGAAAAAAAATGGATAAATCAATTTTGGGTTATCCATTTAACAACTCAAATATAAAATGATATTAAGGAAAAAAAAAAAAGTAGTGTAAAAACAGAATGAGCTCTGAAAACCAAATCCTGAAGGCCTGATTTCTGAGAGGGAATACAGAAAGCCTTATGCAGTGGGAGCTTTTTGTGGTGAGCCTGGCCCTTGGGTGCTGCTCTCAGAAGGGAACCTCTGGAGCAGGGAGTTTGTGTTGTGGAGGTGGAAATTGCTGTCAGTGAAATGGAGGTGCCAGCTTCTGTGACTAAGAGAAATGACCACTGAGCCAAACTACACCTCATTTTTGTAAAACCCAGCTCAAAAGGTGATTTGTGGATTTGAATGATGGGGTCTGTCAAAGCTGTTTACAGTGGTTTATTGGCCCTAAGTGACCATTTCCCAACAAGCCATTTGAATTGTTCTGTGTTGATAGTGTGTGTATAGGGACAACAATAGATGCAGTTGCAATTGCAGACCAATTACAGTAATTAAAAATGATAATATAAGCCTCTGTTCTCATTCATCTGCATGGGATGAAAGGGGTCTGGTCTGTTGATGGGAATGCCCCGTTAATCCTCTGTTAATGCCCCATGTTTAAGGGCCTACAATGAAGTGTGTATGAGCAAACAGTGAAGTGCATTAATGTCTCTGGATTAGGAGTCCATGTAATTATGGTGCTAATTATGTGTTGTTGTGATCTTGTCTAGATGTAAGTGAATTTGGTCAAGTGTTTTTGTTTAATTTTGTCGAGTAATGAATGAATCCGTGAAGTTACAAATGGCTGTTGCTATTGTGTTAAGAATAGAGTCTGTAGGGGTGAATGGTTGCTGAAATCTAGTGTACATTCCATTTCCACTCCTGCATAAATGAGTACAGCATATTCCAGTTTATTTAGTGATGGACAGGCTGTTAGTTCTTAAAATAGCTAAGGAATAGGAACCTGACACCTTGAATGATTTATGTGTTTTCTTTGTAAGCTTGTTTCTGTTTTGTAACCTTTAAAATGTGGGGTTTATGAGTGATATCATTAAAATTTATACTCCCTCTAGTATGTGATGTTAGTCATTATTGCTCTGCTGTGCCTCCAGATCACCTGTCTGAATTACAAAGCAACCTTCTTTGGAGCTAAATAGTAATTTTTTTTCCAAATGCGTGCTGACTTCATTATTTTTCATTGGTACTCCCTTACCAGAGCAGAGGCGAGAATCTGGCCTTTCCTGCTTCCCATCCAAGTGGGAAAGGTTACTAGGAGTAACTGTTTATTTCTAGGAATGAAACATGAGGGGTTATTTAACTGAAGAGATCTGATATCAATCAGAAGAAAATTCCAGAGAATTTGTTTTGAAGTGTACTCTATTTTTTTTGTTGTTGTTGTTAACTGAGATTGATATGCTCAGGAGGTGATTTAATGTTGTGCTGGGCTTTGTTACCGTAATTTAAGAGTTTCAGGAAAGACTGTATCTCAGAGGAAAAAAAAAATGCTGATGCTGAAAGTGAATCACAGTCCTTGATTCCATCAATTGAGACTCATAAAGATCTTGTAGAAGAAGATTTTGTAGAAGGTTTCAAAGTTACACCTTTAGTCTGCATCCTCAAATTCAAAGTACCAAAACGGTTTCTTCTGGAAACCTTCACAATACTCTCAAAAAGTTTTGAGTGTTTTTTTTTTTTTAACAAATTAATCTAACAAAGATTGGAAGTTTTGCTGAACCCTGGATTACTCTGAAGGCTGTCAAGCAAATCGCTCTGTAACTCATAAAGATCACCCATCTCTCTCTTCTTTCAGGAAATAAATTATCTTTATTCAGCGTTTATGTTGTATATTGTCTAGCAGATTGTGGTATAGAGTAATTAATTGCAAACTTCCCAACATGACTTACCAGCCAGCTTTCATCCAGAGGTGAGATGTAATTGTTTCCTGGTCAGTATGACTGCGGATGTTTCAGTTTTTTCAAATCAAGCCTGTTTGCCTAGAATCAGATCGAGTCCAGCCATTAACCCAGCACTCCCAGTCTTCCACCAGCCCGTGTCCCTCGGTGCCACATCGTGTAAATAAATGCCTCTGGCCGAGGGATTCAGCCACTACCCTGGGCACCCCTGCCAGGGTGTGACACCCTGAGGAAATTTACCCCAACAGCCAGTCTAAAACTTGCCCTGGCACAGCTTGTGGCAGTTTCCTCTTGTCCTTTTGCTTGTTGATTGGGAGACCTGGCCCCAGCTTCCTTTCAGGTGGTTGTAGAGAGTGATGAGGTTCTTTTTCTCCTGGCTGAACACCCTCAGCTCCCTCAGCTGCTCCTCAAAAGACTTGTTCTCTTGTGCCTTCACCAGCTTCATCTTTCACAAGATGCTAGAGCATGCAAGAGACTTGGGATTCAGGCTTCTTACAGCAATGCCTTCATGGGGTTTTTTTTTGTGTTTATGTTTTTCTTACATAACCTTATCATTGTAATACAAATGATTTACTGATGTTAACAGAGGATAAAATACTAATTTCAGTGCAGCCTGAGGCTACCTTGATATATTCAGTGCTGTCATCTAGTTTCATTGAAAGATATGTGATATAGCACTAGAAAATGAGTTTGAACAACAAAAAAATGTGTTATTGTTGGAAAACATAAGGATGCAATATGTCAGATAAGAGTTATGTCAGAGTAAGTGCACTCAAGCACTGGATCCTCAAGCCAGTGGCCTTCTCCTGAAATAGGTGGTATCATGTTGCCTGTTACAGTTATTAAAATTCCTTGTCTGCTTCTGTTCCCAGAATGATTATTCTCTCAGTATTTGCAAGGCAAGTTCCCTGTCACATTACAGATTTCCCTATTTATTTTTGTTATAAAGAAAATGTGAGCATCAGAGGTTCCTGCATTGAACACTTCCAGCAGCATAATTCCTAGAGCTGGAAGGAAAGCTCTGTGAGTTTGAAATCCTAATATCAGCTGAGCTTTGTTTCAAGATTCTTGTCCTCACCACACACACTGCAACTAGACTTTGATTAAAGTAATGCTATCAGGTTGAAGTTTAATTTGCTGTATACTACTTATAGGTATTTTAAATTGTGAGTGGACTCTGTACGTAAGTGTCAGTGAGATGGTGAAAGGGGGTGGAGAGAAGAGCTATGATGGTGATTAGAGGAGGCTGAGTTGAGTTTTTCATAGGATTAATGCTTTCCAAATTGGAGGATATAAGATTGAAAGTGAAGGGCACACTCCTTGTTGAGGGAAAGTGGTGGAGTGATCCTAATTCAGAATCTCATTAAAGCAACTGTCAGGATTCCTCTATTTTACCATCACCTCCCCTATTCTATAAGAGTCAGCTGTCGTTTGGAGTGAGCATACTGCCAAAGAGGCATTTACAAATAAATGAAAAATGTCACAATTGATTTTGCTCCTTTCAGAGGACTCCGTGTCAGCTTTGTCACAAACCCTTTGTTATTCTCTCTTTCAGATCTCTTGTCTGGACTTTGGAAATAACTTTGGTTCTTGGATTCCTTCTGTTGACCCAGGGTAAGCTCCCTGGACTATGACTTTTTATTAACATTTGTGCAACAGTTAAATAACATTGACTTTTCAGTGCCTGTGAAGGATGAAATGCTGGAAGTTCTTACCAATTACCTTATGAGTGTGTATAGAAGCTGCATAATACAATCCACGCTTGAAAATACCACTAAAAACCAGATTTATTTTGTAGTTTCTCCTATAGAAGTATTTGCACATTATGGTAATTACTTTGCAAAGTGTTGTGTGCCATGGTAGTGCCACATAAAATATGAATAACTATGTGATTTTATTTGTTTGTAAAGAATATGTACTTCTAAGGTTGATAGTGTTCTTTTCTTCCATATTTATAATCTCTCACTCTTTCACTGTATGTTAGATGGTTATAGTGCATTTTCCTGCTTGTGAGGAGATCAAAAGGTTGTTTTTCTTACATATTTGCTGGCTGGATAAGTGAACTTGATGTGCAATATCAGTCTACCCCTTTTAATGCAAAAGTGTTATCATAAGGTTGGATATTTGTTGAAATGTCATTATAAGAGATAGTTGAGATGGTTTGAATATGAAGTATCTAAACTACAATTACATCTAACAAAACTGGTTTAGATATTTTTTTCCTTGAGCTTCAGTTTTTGAGATTGCAATCAAAAATAGTGTTTTACTAAAATTGCTGTGCAAGAAACTTCATTAACATCCAGAAAATACCTGTGATCCTTTAAATAGCAGTTGAAGATTTCTGAAGACAGACCTAGTGCTACATTTAAGAGTAATTTTTGTCCTTGCTGCATTTTCTGTGATTTCCTGGAAGTGTAACCTGCAAATAGTAATAGGACAAGTGATTACCACTTTCCACTAGCTTCAACAAAAAAACCTCAGACCGTATAGAAAGAATTGGTTTGTGATGGTTTTGTATTTCTAAAGGGATTCTTCAACAGTCTTCAACAGCAGTTCATGCATATTTTGCAATCTGGCAAATAGCCAAAAATCCCTCATTCAGTGCATGATTTTTCATAGCATATTAAAAAAAACCAACTTGCTGCATTTTATCACATGTGCTACTACCAGATTTTTAAAAACAAGAGAACCAAAGAAAATCACTTTGCTGTCACTTTTGTACTCTGGAAACTCTGAAGAAGATGGAGAAGAATTGAATTCTGTAAGGAAAACAAAAACAATTTATGGTGTCACCTGCCCTGTGTGCAGGTTGTGCTTGTTTTCCTCTTTCACCTGGGATTTTAATGTAGCTTGAGCTCTACTCTGGCACTGCAGAAATCTGCTTGCACTGGTGTGTGCATATTTGTCAGCATTTTGAATGCATTATATTTCATACCTGCTTTTTGCTGTTCTGATAATAATTTTGCTTAATTAGAATGTGTTGAATTTGTTCTAAAAGAAAAATTTAAATGAGTATTTGAAATAACTGTTGAATTTCCTGAAAGTTCAGACTTTTTATTTTTCTTCTTTTAACTAGAAATCAAAACTTGTTACCTAGAACTTCCAAAGAACACCCTTAATTTGTACTTTGGACAGTTTGGTTTGCATGGTAGTACAAAGTCTGTGGCAAAGCTCTCTAGGGCAGTCTCTGAAACTGTATTTTCAGCAGTGGACTGCTCAACCTTGCTGTTCTTCTATTTATATTAGAATAATAATAATAAAAATCTAAGATATGACTCTGAAAGGACATAAAATGAGTTCTGGGAGTGTGGAAGATGATGACACTGAAAGGACATAAAATGAGTTCTGGCAGTGTGGAAGATGATGACACAATCTCAAAGAATGAATCAGACAGTTCAAGGCTGTTATATTTGTGACATTAATTAATGTTACAGTAAACAGAGATGGTAGGAAGTTAAACTAGGAGGAAAATAAAGAACTCCTCACTATCAGCTTTATTCATTGCCCAAACTCCACCCTCCCATTTGACTTAGTAAATTGTTTTGAGGTAAATCTAAATGGAAATCTGTAGTATTTCACATAAAAATGAGACATGCACTTCGGAGTAAAGCAGTGCTGCAAAGGCCAATCCAGAACTCTCCCAGAACACCTTGGAACAAAAATGTTTAAATATGACTTGGCAGATTTGCAGGAGCATAGACTTTCACTCACCAAATTTTCACTCAGCCACATTTGATCATGTTACTGATGTTGATGTGTCCCAGCTTCTAAGAGCTGAGCATACTCTGATCTGTGGTTGTGCAGATGCAAATATCTGTGCCCCAGCTGTTGGCATATATGGGAATTAATTCCATATAGTAGTCTGAATCATGAGGTTGCTCTCGAGTGCTGGGTGTGCCTACAAGCAGTGGATGAAATGTCGTGGCTGGCAGCATTGCCATGAGTTAGAAAATAACTTTAGTGGGAGATTGTCTAAGGTCTCCACCCAGCAAATAGCAAGAAAAGATTAATAAAATAAAGGAGAAATGTGTGAACACCATCACTGCTTATTCAGATCACTAAGGAACCTGCAGGTTGGGAATGAGCCTAGGAAGAGCCCAAGGGATACACGGAGCTTTTGTTCCAATGAAAACCCTTCATGGAAGTGCACCAAGGGCAGTCCTGTGCTGCTAATACAGTCTTCCTGTAAGCTTATTTTTTATTCGGCCAGGAGGAGGGGAGTGGGGAAGTGCACTGAGAGCTGTATCTTTCTGCACCAGTTTCTGTTCTTAAACTGCAAGTGAAAATGTTAAATCTATTAAAATGTAATTTCAGCTGATGGTGGCCATCCCCTTCCCCAGTGCCCTCCCAGTAATTAGACTTTGCTGTGCATGCTGCAAGTTGTTCAGCTCCTGGACCCAGAATATTCTTCACCCTGTTTTCATACACAAATGTCTCTGTTACTTTTTAACTTAATAAAGGTGCTGTATTTCTAAGTTGTGGGGATGCTGGTCTCATTTCAGCCTGATGAATCACAGACCCTTCCCAGTGCCCAAATGCATGACTTGTTGTGGAATAAGCCAGCTTTTCTGTATATGAAGGAAAAATAATTGACAAAGAGGCGAGGGTGGAGGAAGTAAGGATGATAACCTGGTCAAATAGGAAAAGATAAGGTTTGGAGGAGTTACTATTCATGAGTTTGTCAATTAAGTTACTACAATTTCACTTTTAGAAGATCTGCTTAAAAAATCCTGAAGGTCTTTCCTAGTTGAAATCGGTTCAGTTTTTAGCACCTCTGCTGTTTTGCCCCATGTTATTTCTTAAATTAAATTCCATATTATCCCACTGACTTTAGAGAGGTCACTCATGCAATAAACAAATTGTTCCTCACCTCTTTGTATCTGAGGCTCTGCTCTGTGTTGCTGCCTCCTCTTAGCTGTTATGGAACGCTTATTATCCAGCTGGTGTCCTCTGAAGTGTTTTGTGTTGTTGCTTTATAAATTGCAAGTGATGTAATAGAACTCACTGCAGAAAGGACGTATGGAGAAGACAATGCTAACAAACAATTTGCAGCTCCTCATTGCCATGGCTGACTGAGTTGGTTTTAGGTAATTTGCTATTCAAACAGGAATAATGAGGTTAACTGTGTTTTACTCCTTTTCCTTCTGTCGAAATGGTCAAGCCTGAACCACTTAATTTGAGGGCTTGGACAGGGCAAAGAAAATTGCTAATCATGTACTTAATTGATCATTCTCTCATGATGGCCTGTAGCTGTAACGTGTTAATGATGGTCTGAGATAAACCATCAGAAAACCACTGAGACCGTACAGGAGCATACCATGGAGCAGCTTAATGGTGAAATGGTTCAATTGCTGCCAGCTCAGCAGAGCAAAGGCAGGGGATGAAGCTCCTGTGCTGAACCCTAGAAACCTGAGTTTTTGGTCAAAACCAGATGTGAAATGCATGTGGTGTGATCATCTCTGCATAGTCTATTTGGGGGGGCAGGGAAGTTCCTTTGACTACATTTCCTGGGGTCATTTTTTTAGCAAGAACATCTTGGGAATATTTTCAGCACAGAAAAGCATTAGCAGGACCAATGCGTTTTGAGCTTTCTCTATGAAATTGTAGTATTTGCTTAAGCAACAAATAATGATAATTACAGCTGCGGTTGATGGTTTGGGTTTTTTTTACATTTCCTAGAACAAAAGTGTTTGAAATCATATTCAGAATTGGTTTCCAAATTCATATTCATATTGGAATTACTGTAAGGAAAATCAATGAATTGCCTTTGTGTTAATGGTATCGGCTCTGTTTGATAAGCACGTCCTGGGGCATTTTTCAGAACTGTAGCCGTAATTTATGGGTGCTGAGTACAATTCCTGTGTCTTCTGTAGCTCTAGAAACAGGTTATGCAAACTTGTCAGCAGTAACAGTAGTCTCTAGTAGAGTGATTGTTTTGCACGATGTCTTCATATAAAGGAAACAAATACAGCCTTCCATCCCCCACCATCTGTTGGTAGGGGCATTCCCTTATTTTCTGCTGTTTTGGGGAAGCATTTGGCTTAATGTTCCTGAGTTAAGTATAATAATTAAGATTTTTAACAATTGTAAAAGCTTGGCTCGCATGCAGGAGGTAGATTGTAGCAGCCTGACATGCTGTACTAAAATGATACATAAGTGGAGCAATGTTTTCATCAACAGAAATGTGTTGTTGTTCAAAGTTGATTCTCTCTGTAGGGTGCCATAAAGTAATTAGAAGACCATAACATGATCCTTCAGTATTGCATTAATTCCTTAGAGGCATGCATTCATCTTTTCTGACTGCAGTAGTGCATGACTGGCCATGGAAATGCCACTGAACTATAAAATCATCTGTAAAACAAAGAACAGTTTTTCTAGAGTAGCATGTTTATTTTACAAAATTCGTAAAAGGCTCATACTTTTAGTGATTTTTGCTTCCAGCAAACTGGAAGTGAAAGTATTTATCTTAAAATTAAAAATCGACATGGAATGCTGTGTACTTTGCCCTAAAGAAAATTGCATGTGAAATATTTGTCTTCTGTGAGGACTGAAGACTATTAGAAGGTCTGTGCCAACACAAGAGGAATCTCTTGTTACAGAGGATGAGTTTTTGCAGCTGGTGTAAACTAATCTGGCTGCATACTGTAAATGTAAAGGATGAGAATTTTAAGCTGTTTCTTTTTCCCAGCAGTGGGTGGAGAGCTGGGTTTGTATAGTGAGACAGTGTTACAAATTAGCCTTGATTGGCCTTTTCTTGGGTTTTTATTTTTATTTGTTAACTGACCAATGCTCTAAGCATGAATTTTCAATAGAGGCTTGTGTTGGCTGGAAGGGGGGGACACTGGCTGTGCACTGCTCAGATGGGGCAAGACTGGAAATACTCAATGGGTTGGATCAGAAAAATTCTGTGTGCAACCTCTCTAAGCTGACACGCTGCCCTGCTTACAGCAGGAATTCCAAAACCCACAAGGACTTCTTTTTGCCATCTTTTTATTGTTCCCCTGTAGAACATCTTTCTGATTGTTCTGTGAAGTGTGTTGCAATTGAGAGGTTCTTTCCAGCCCACCAGACTTGTGTGTTTCTGCTGTGTTTCAGTTTGTACTCAGCATTAATCTTTCCTGTACTTATGTTTTCAGGTGCAGTGCTAGAAGTGGCTCTTGCTGCCATATCCCAAGATAAAACTCTTTTCTTGAAGAAATGAGACATTGAGGTCTAGTTTGCTATGTCAGAGGCTTTGGGAATGTTCAACAAAAATTCAGAAGTCTAATTAAGGAAGCAGTGAATTTAAGGCCTGCCTTGACTACTTCACTCAGGTCAATAATTCTGTGATTTTGCAGAGGCTGCATGCCTTAGCACAAAGAAAGGCATGAGTGGTTCCATATGTGCAAATTAGAACTAGTGACTCTCTTGTATGACACATGAAGGGAGCCTTTAGTTTCAAGCAAGGGAGTGTAATCACTATTTCTTGTTTGCTGAATATCAAGTGTGCAGAACCAAATTTTCAGTGAAGGTATAGATCATTATTTCTCAGGTGACTATTGAAAAATGAAAGAACATATGGAAGCTAAAATACATGCTTCACACCCTGCTGTAGTTCAGGGCAGAGGTGCAATATTTAGCATCCTTGTGGTATTCTCAGTGTGCTTAGTAATTCTTTAGGAGTATGCTGTTCTAATTATAGCACATCTGAGTTCAAAAAGAGCGTTTCATTTAGCCTTAAGGCCTATGAAGGAGATAATCTGCTTGGGAGTTCTGACATTTGTTCTAATGGAAGCAGGATCAAGCACAAATGCTAGGCTGGAGTGACATTTAAATGTGATCAGCAATACTGATCAGCGATCAGGAAATCGAACTGTTTACTTAAAAGACTCCTTTATGTAACATATTGTCAATTGTAAGGGTTTTTTGCTATTTTCTTAGAAAGACTATGGCTCTCTCCCTATGAATAAACCATCCCTATCCCGGTGATGTGGATGACAAGGCTCTGATGGATTTCAGCAACATTATGAATCTCACCTGCTGGAGATTCAGTTTATATGCATGGATACAGAACTGCTCAAAGCAAAATGTTTCACCATCCTCGGATGAACACTTTCGGTGCTCCAAGGCGTCTCAGTGCGTTAGGGAAGAGAGCTCATTTCCACAGAGATAAATGTTTTGCAGTGGTTTTATTCGCACAAAAAGCTGAAGCCAGAACCAAGAAATGGAACAATTTTTGATTTAAAAAATCATCCCAGCTCCCCTGCCCAAACAAAACACCTGCACAGGAAATAAATGATATTGTAATTAAAGTAACAGAGGTTTCGGCTTCAACAAGGAGACTGTCCAATAGTGAGGCTTGCAGAAAATGGAACTGGCAAGTCTCAGCTTTCAGGGCATTGTTTAGAGACAGGATTGAGGGGTTTGAATGTCAGCAGGTCCAGCTTTTTGGGAAGCTTCTCTCTGAGTTTTATGTATTCCTGTTGTTTTCACCTTGGCTCCTCCAAGTCCACCTGTGTCCTCAGTAAAAATCAGCTGTGCCTGATGTCCTAAAACACTGCCCTGGCAGTCACTGACTTTGTCACTGGAGACCTTTTGAATTTGTTCACCAAGTAATATTTATTGCAGGCTGTGTATTAGCTGCTGTTTTTACAAAATATGACTTTTTTGGATAACTATCCTTTATCCTAGGTAGAGCTATCACCATTTTAGTCAACAGCTATATGGTGGCTGTCATTCAGAAAATGATAGATTGTGTTTTGGAAATATAATCTCATGAGCGCCATTTGCCTCATGTGAAAGACAATTTTGTTGGTGAATCACTGTAGAACTTTTCCTTTAAGTATAAGTCGACACTTCTCCACGTTCCCACATTTACAAATGTGTCAAAACCCCAAAATGTTGTGTATTTTTTCCCCCTTTACAGTGAAAGCAGTAAGCACTTTCCATTCCTCTTTGAACTTCCCAAATTCTGTTTTCTTTTTTTTTAGTTTTCTATGTCTGTGCTCACATCTTCATTTATCCATTAGTTGTCTTCCTGTTAATACACAGAAAAATCTGTCTCACAGGTACATGTTGAGACATGAGTAGAAGTAAAATAAAGGCTGGGGCAGAACTGAAGCCTCTGGCAGAGACACAGCAGCTGACAGAGGATGTGGCACTTTGCATTTTAGTTTTGAGTAGTTTGGTGGTTCTGCAATGTTTGTAGGAATACATTTGCAATAAGAAGTGAGAGCACCTTGTTTGATAGCTTTTATAGTGATATTAGTTTCTTCAACCCAACAGAAGCAGCCTGACATCTTTCTTTTTCCCGTTGTTTTTCATTTGGTTTTCCCTATATTGAATGGATATATTCAGAATCAGCTGAAGCCTGACAAATGCAGCTGTGAAGACTTGTCTTCAAGCTATACTGCAGATTTTTCTCTCGCCTTTCTTTGCTCCAAGAAATACCTGCTCAACTGTTTTTATAGTATTTTTATGATAGGCATTTCAGATACCTACTGCTGGATAAATAAAACTGCCTTCCTAGCTTCAGGAAGCAGGGATGTTTTTTCATTTGTTTCTCAAAATTTGTTGCAATGCAGAATGTAGTTGGATGTCATAGTAAAGAAGATGGCCTGGCATGGAAATGAGAACATAATTAAAATTATTTTTACTTTTCTCAGGATTTGGAACAAACTGTTGCTTAAACCTTTTTCTTAGGGATATTACACCTAACAAGCTCTCTTGAGAGAGGTGGGGGTAGAGCAGCAAAGCTATCAACAAAAATACGGAATGGCTGTGTTCCCTGGGGTTTGCTTAAATTTGAAAGTAGATAGGAGCTGTGAAGAAATATAATGCAATCTGCTAAAGAGACTGCAGTGTAACTCCAGTGGCCTGAGACACAGTAATGTACCAATGTAAAGATCTCACATTAACCTGAAAAATAGGTAACAACATAAAACACTCTAAAGTTGCTTAGTTCACATTTGTCCTTGATGCATCGTCTTCAAAGTCTTGTGGTGTGGAGATCAATTTATGCTGTAAACACTGTGGAATGGAAATCAGCTCTTTTTACCTGCTGTGGGAACGGCCCTGTGAACCTTTTCTGGGCTGCTTGTGTTAGAGTTTGATGTGCTTAGTCCAAAATGACCACTGAGCTAAAACAGCAGTCAAGTGGTGCCATGTTCTTGGTCTTTCATTTAACGGCAGGTTGAGGTTTACTGAGCCATTAAAGCCACTTGTGGTGTGAGATTTTCTGTCCCTGCCCACATGAATGTACCTGATGGAGTCAGAACAGTGCTGGTCTAGGATTTGAAGCGAAGGAAGTAATTCTTGAGTGTTTCAGAATGCTTGTTAATCCATACAATATTTGTTTTATTGTAATCCTTTCTCAGAACCTGTGAATGCCTTCCATACAGAATCAGCAGTAATGGTTTTGCAGAGCTTCTCTTTTTACTTCTGAAATTTTGATTGAGAAGTAGCAGTTCTTTTGCCTGTTGTTCTGAGGAGGGGCTTGGTACGGGGTTCATAGTGAAAAGAATGCCTGAATTTGGGCAAATTGATGCTTTCCAAGTCTGGCATAGATTTTTTTGAGAAATCCCATCAAATTACGGTCTCCATTGTTCTCCATTCACACACACTTGAAAATCTGGAATCAGGTTATTGGTGTCTGACATGTCGGACAATTATGAGAACTGTAACTTGCAAGAATAGATCTGCATTTACATAAGGGCCCCTGAAATCTTGGAGCCTACAGTTCAATCTGAACATAAAAATTCCTTCATAAAACTGGTCGTGTTTTGTCATTTTTATTATTTTTAAGGATTTATTATAATTTGATTTTTTTTTAAAGTGTTGAGCCATTTTCTTGTACCTTCTAATCTTGGTGGTATTTTCCTTGAAGAAGAAATGTTCTGGTGCGAAGGGGGTTACAGTACATCCCCCTTTGACATTCTGGTCACATAGTTTATTGTGCACACACCTGCAGCAGGGATCCTACTACAAACAATTCTGGCTTGTCAGAAAAGGTGTATGTACAACTTGGCTTGAAATGTCTCTGTGGTTCAGGGCCTCAAGCTGGTGAGGGATGTGCTCTGTCAGTCTGTACATGGGTGTGTGCAAGAAGGGGATGTTGCCAGATTGTTCTCCTCTGTTAAATATTTTCAGATATGCCTTTTAAAAATAGTGCATTATTAGGCTTGGCTCAAGAAATTAGAACTAGTGTTACAAAGCTGTCTTAACCAGTACTGTTACCTCCTAGAAAATAGGAGTTCATAATTATTTAATGCTCGTGTGCCCGTGACAATGTTAATAATGTTTGTTTAAAAAGAAACAAAACTACAAACACACAAATCAACAGTAGTGAAGCAGTTTCAACATTTGAGTAAAATACAGGGGACAATGGGTATCAGAGTACTCCTAAGGCTGTTGGTTTCTCCTTGTGTCTGGTGTTTAAAAGGAAGCCAGGCTCAGTGGCACCATTAGTGAGGACAGAGTGCTGGAAGAGTCCAGGTAGGCAAGGTCAGCTGGTAACCCCAAGCTGCAGCTAAATCTGCAGGACTTCTATTGCACCACCCAAAATGTGGGTTTAACCCTCACGTGAAAGATGGGAAATGTGGATCAGATTTCATATGGTGCCCTGGCATTCCTCCTCTAAAGGAAAACTAATGGAATGAGGTTACTGTCTTGCTGCTTTGTGAGGAAAACTGGTGCCTGAGTGAAGAAGAAATCATTAACAACTCTTATAAATATGGATGACTTTGCTGAGTAGGGCATATACATATACAGAGGAGTATTTTTCATGTTCCTGTAGGCAAAAAATGTTTTTTTTTCTTTACAGGTGAGCCTGGGATGATCAATTTAGGAAAGAAGTCGTCTGATTTCAGTATTACATAGTTTATAGTCCATTGGTTTTGCATGTAAAACTCCTATAATTATAATGACTGTATTAAAATGTCATTAATGTCATTAGTGTGCTTAGTAACTATTCTTCTATGACACTTTAGTTATATGAGATAAAATTAGGTGTGTTTGGAACTTATGATCTGAATTCTAAAATACTCACTTTATTTGAAAAAACTGTATAAGCCTCATTTGATAATGTAAAAAAATTGAAGATTTCCATGTCTTAAAATATTAGGATCAGTAAAGTTCAACATGTGTGTGATTGTAAGGATTTTATTTCAGAACAACCCCCTTTGTTGGTGCAATGTTGCATTAGTGTGCTGTGCTGAACAATTCAATCTGAACTTCCCTGTTGCACAGAGTTGTACGTGAAGATACAGCCAGAGGTTTCTTTTTCTCACTTTTTCTGTTGTATTTCTTTAATATTAGAGGGATTTAATTGATGTTACAGTTTGTGGTAAGCTGCATTAGAATCAGGTTCATTTTTGATTTATTTCTAAGTGTTTTTTTGGCTTGATTTTTGTTGTTTTGTGGTTTTAATGAAGCTTGAAAAGGTCATCTCAGTAGAAGATACATGGAAGATAGGAGTAGAAAAAGTGAAATTTTGTGTCAAAACTCGTGGGATTGAAGTTCAGAGTGAACTGTAGAAGCAAACTGTTACTAAATAGTATTTCTTGCACCTTAAACTTTCGCATTAAGGTGTTGGTTTTCATCTTCCACAAAACTCCAGACAGCAAATTTGCTGATATTACTGCTCTTAGTGTTAATTAACTTACGGTTCTAACGTAATAGGAGTTGCACGGTTTCTTTGAAGGAAGCTGTTGCTTTGTTTGGTGTTGCTTTCCAGGGACAGAACTGTGTGAGATTTCTGTGTGAATGCAGCTGGTGCTGCAGAAAGGTGTCCTGATGGCCAGTGCCCAGCCTGGGGTTTTCTGTGGGCACTGGAGATGTACACACTTGATCCTGCCAATGCATCTTTCTGGCTTTACTGGCAGTGTTACTCTGGATGCTTTGCTCTAGCAGGTTTTTCTTTTTCTCACAATCAGCACATTCATTTTTCCCACTACGCTCTCATATCCCTTGTGTTTCTAGTTAAAATTTCAAAATCACTGCCTGTCCTTCGTTCTGCATAATCTGTGCTTGTTTGCATTCCAGCAGCACACCTGTATTGTGAATGCAACGCCAATTAATACTCTTTTCAGTAGTTCAAAATAAATAGTGTCCATGTATGGGCTTATTCTCAAACCATAACATATTCAGTATTTTTTATCTGACAGGCCTTGAGTTCTAAGAGCTGGATTTAGCAAAAGTTTTAAACTCTATTTAGGCTGAGTAAGCAGATATCTTTGTCTAATCAGTTAAACACACCATGCTTCTTTATAGTTCCCTGCAGGAGTAAGAATTAAAAAAGTTAAGCAGTGAATAAATATCTCAAAAGATATGTATTTTTCCTTGAAAAAGTGCTTCACCTAGAAAAATATTCTTAATCTGCAGTTTTCCTTTTGCTCTTGGGTTACCAAATCAGATGTGAATACAAAGTTCAAAAGCAGAGTTTAAATCACTGAAAGTATTTGGCTGCCTTTTGCTTTCAGTTTTACTGTACTGCTTTTTTTTCTCTTAAATTTGATAATCTAAAAAGAATGGCAGTAATGAAGTAAGGGATAAGGTAAAGGCAAATTATAGCTAAATACAATAATAAAAGCTTTATGGCTTGAAATTTGCTTTTGAAGTTCTTGGAGCCATCTAATTTCCTCAATAAAATGTCTCTGCAGTGTATAATCACCTTTATTTAAAAAAAAAAATCAGAACTATTGATCTTTTCTGAGGAGGAGTAAAATATGACTTAACCCAAGTAAGTAAAAACTTGTTATAGGCATCAAACCTGTTGATGCCTATAACAAAATGAAAGAGAGGGGCCTTTTTTAACGTAATTGAAAAAGAGGAGACATCAGGCTAACAGCAGCAAAATAAAGGACGTATTTTCAGGTCAGTTCTTTTGCCTGTTTGTTAAATACTTCCTTTGAATGTTAACTTAGGTTTTCTGATCCAAGAAATACTTTTGGCAATCTGATTTAAGTGTTGTCTTGGCTCCTTGCTCCCATGCTTGGTTAGATCATGAGGAGGAAGATGAGAATTTACAGAGAGATGTGGATCTCCCCGAGAGCCATGGAACAGGGAATTGTCCAAAACTACTGTGCTGGAAGTTAATGAATATAACCCTGTAAGTAATTCTCATTATATGAGGGGCAGTGTCACCTTGGTTCCAAAAACTGTTTGGTCTTCAAGCACCTTTGGTGTCCCAGCTGTGTGCTGATGTGACCTAAGTCTGGTGTCTGCAGTTTTATTTCAGAACATGCAACTGGTTTTGTAACTTCAGACAAACTCCAGTCCCTGCACTTTGAATTTTACAGATTTATCAGTGGGTTTTTTCCCCTTTTTTTTAGGAAAAAAATGTGTTTCAGTATGTACTGTAGCTGGTCTCTGAAAAAAATACTTCATAGCCCTCCCTTCATGAAAACTCTTGACAAGATTCTTGAAATTGCATCTTCTTTGTTATCACTCAGAAGTGATGCCATGTTATGATTTGACAAGCTTAAATACAAAATTATTGATGTCTTAGCTGCAGCAGAACTCCTAAGGATAATCTCCCAGTAAATATTTGGTATTGAGTAGTATTCAACACTTGTTGCTCTTGCTGCACATTATGTTTTTGTGGATAATTTAGCCAGTTTCCAGAACTTTGACAGCAGTGTCTCACTGAGTTTCCTTCTGCATGGAAGGCAATTTGGGGCCATTTTTTGCCCTCAGAACTGACTTCAATTATGAAGTAATAATTGTCTTTTGAAATTGCGAGGATTTACCAAATACTTGAACTAAGGGATAAGTTGGAAATTCAACCTATGTACTAAGTGCATGGAATGAAGGAGTTCACTAGTTTTGTGAATTTGAAGGTCACAGCTGTAGACTGAGAGATCCAAACCAGTAATTAACCAATGTATAATTTGCTGTAGGTTTGAATATTGAAATCAAGTTTGTACATCGCTGTGAGAGATGGGACCTAGCTCAGCCAGATGCACGTGGGCTCAATGCAGAAATTGCTGAGTTAAATTCTTTGGCCTGTGCAATGTAGAAGGTCAGTCTGAGTGATCACAGTTGCCCTCTAAAAATGCTGGTTGTCAAAAATAAAGAGGGATGCATTTGAAAAAGCACGAAACAGGGTTTGTGAGAAATGAAATGTCAATTGATAACATGGAATAAGCAGATAATTGTCAATTTATGCAATTAGAATGTGTTTAGAAAAACTGATGAAAAATAATCTGTTTTCATGGAAGCATAAAGTAACATTGGTTTATCTTATTGAACAAAAAACGCAACCTTTTTTACCTTTAACACCTACATAAAGTTGGCTGTTGCAGTTCTATGAGATTTGCAGAACTGAGGGGGTGTGTCTGTCCTTCCATACATATTTAATATACAAACCAGGACTCCATGTATGGCTTGAGCTCCAGTGTGCTTAAATAATCTGGTCACCTGGGGAAGAGGAAGACTGATGGGATAGGAAGAGGAAGGTTGAGGAATCTGAAAACAGGCTCCCAAACACAAACACCACGAAGCCTGCGTGTGCCTGTGTGCACATCTGCACTTGGTTTATTTTATGCATTTTGCACCTGAGTGGAGTCAAGTGGCAATAAAAGGAACCTTTCTTTATATTAGCTATTTATTTTCCAAAGAGTTTCAAATATCTGTGAATTCAGAACTTACGTGGGAATCAGCCTTAGCTAAGGAAAACTCAATTAGTTCCTTAGCAATATTAGAATTACAAAAAAAAAGAAAGCTGAAATCAAGAAAATTGTCAGTATCTCAGTTGTCTTGATCAGGAAGAAATAATTTCAAATAAATGTAAATGCAAATGCCTTTAAATCAAATGGATGTTCTTTAACATGGGGAATATTTGTCTGTCTTTCTGGATGTTTTCCCCATTCCCTTTTGTTGATGCAGGAGAAAGGTACTGATTGTCTGGTAGGACATTGCTTCTTCTCTTCTCCCTCAAAATATCCATACACAGAGCAGGGAATGACCTAGGGAAATGTGATTTTGTGCATTGGTTAGTAACCCTGAATAATGCAATTTAATCTTACCTAGCCTGGGAGCTTAGATTATGTTTTAAAAATATTTAAACTTTTTTATTAATGGCATAGTTCTGCTGTTTGGCTTAAGAACTGCTGGTCTTTGTCCTGTTCCTTTCCATGGAGCTCCATGTAGGAAGCAGCCATCTGCTCAAAAACAAGCTTACAGAAGTAATGCCTTGATTTGTGTAGGAAATATACTGGGTTACCTGTCTAATCCCCTTAAAACACATCAGAATTTAGTGGTGACTCTTCCCATACCAGGAAATATTTAAACAGAGGCCTATAGGAAGATTGAACAGGGTAAAGCAAATTGAATTTGGTTTAAGAATTCATCCCTTTTTGTCCTACATATCTAATTCATTGTTCTCAAATGCTGTTCATATTGTGTTGCATATTAATTGCATATTCTCTGTTCTTTTTTCATAATATACCACTGATAATAACAGAAAATTAAATTTTTAATTCCCAATGATACCTTAATTTAATGTTCCAGCTACTTCTCTTCTTTAACTAATCTTCTGTCCTCTGAACAAATTTGATTAAAATCATTACATTTATTAAGAAGAAATGGGCTAAAATGTATCACTTTGGTCCGACAGGGTATTAAAAATTCCTTTCTAAAGCAAGTCTTTCGGTGGTTGGCAAATTTTAGGCAAGGAAATGGCTGATTAAAGTTCAGAAATCACTAGATATTGAAAAGTGGAAGAAATTACTTGCTTTAGTTACTGCTTTCTCATTTTAAAGGTAAGCCATTCCTTCTTACTCTTGTCTCCTGATGCCCTAGTAATTATGAATTTGTGAGATTTGGGATAGGATGTGGGACAGAGAGGAGTGATTTCAGACTCACATTTTCCCTAGTGCTGTTTGTGGGGGACCTTGCAGGCAGGTGCTGAGGAAAACTCACCCTGAGCTCTGCTCCTTCTGGGCTGGGCTGAGCTGAGCCAGTGACAGGAGCTGTAGGGTGGGATAGTGCAGCCACTGGACTTTGGTGTTTGCACCAGACAAGAATCTGTGGTTTGTGTTTACATTTCCATACCTTGTAATTTCTAACTCCATGCTGATTTTGTCACTTGGGTTTGGATTAAAGAGATAGTGGTTTAACCTTCTTAATTTTCTGTTGAATGATGTGATTATCGTAGCCCATTTGATGTTGTGCATATCTGTGTAATTAGGATGTTGTAATCTTCTTTCTTGGTCTCTGATATTGAGTTAATAATACCTCCTTAGGAAGTCTGATACAACATTGTTAACTGGTTAGGTTGGGAGGAGTTCATTTATCAGTGATCAGATTTTAAGCATAGATCCTTTTCCAAACCAGCATTATAACAGAATGCTTTTGAAATACTTGCATTTATTTTTGTGGTTGTCCCTCTCAGTGCTCACTGTATGGCTGATTAACTGCATTCAAAACACGATTTGCTGCCTGTATAGTGACAGAACTTTTTTGAAAATGTGAGTTAATGAAATTTAATGCTGTCTGTGGTGGCTTTTTTGAGCACCCATTAAGTAGGTTAGCTGCTCACTTGTAAAGCTGTTTCAGCTGTGAATTAGAAAGCATCTGCCTTTACTGTGTGCACTGTCTCATAGTCATTCAAATTTTCTCATATTCATTTCTAATTTTATCACCTTCTGCTCCCTGGGCCTTAATTCTGCAAATTCATGATACTAATTTTGTGATGCCACAACTTGGTACACCCTCCACTATCCCAGGTTGCTCCAAGCCCTGTTGAAGCTGGCCTTGGACACTTCCAGGGATGGGGCATCCCCAGCCTCTCTGCGCACCCTGTGCAGGGCCTCACCACCCTCACAGAAAAGAATTTTTTCCTAATGTTGTAATCTAAATCACTCCCTTTCAATTTGAAGAAGAAATATTGCAAACTAATAACATTTCTAGGTACTTCATTATCTTCCATATCAGACAATGAATTGATTGCAATGTTCCTTAATAATTGTGGATGTATAGCCTGCTTACATACATTCTGAAAAACACTCCTGGACTCTATATACTTTCATAATAAAAGCTTAGATATTTTTAGGTAGTGGGAAAATTAGGAATACTTGGCCTAGTCCAGTGTAGGCCCCTATTTTTACAAGGTGTTATAAAAACAGAAGAGAAATTCCATCATCCATAGAGCTGATTTTATAAGTACACCAGGCAGGCAAGGGCTCTGAACAGGAGCACAGAGGATACAGACCCACCCATGTTTTTCTGGCAGGCCCTTGAAAAACCCCAGATGTCTGAATGGGAGTTCTTTGGGCAGTGATGCTGGATGTAAATTAGTGAGGCTGCTATTGCATTATGTTAACATCAGGAGGCCTTTATTGAGAACCTGATCTCTGCTGAGCTTTATTGCCAAGAATCATTCCATAAAAAGATACTTGTCCGAAATAACTCGCATATTCGATTTGATAAGCTGCAGCGGGCTGATGGAACAGAAAATGATATTGTGTGTTGTAGTGCAATGCAGTAGTAAGGTTATAAACTAAATAAATTTATTTGAGATTGCATAATAGATTTTAAGACTAGATCAACACCTGTGCCTGGCTTTTGTCCAAAGTAGTTTGTTTCGTAGTTCTTGACTGATGATTTTGAACAATTTTTATTTGAGTTTCAGGTAATTGATGAGTTTATAATGGAATCTGCACCTTTGTGGTTATAGCTGTTCAGTGTTAATGTGGTTTTGCAGGATAAATGTTGATAAGTGAAAAACATTGTTTTCTGGTATGAGGAACGGTAGAATTTTAAGGTCCCATTCTCCTGTGTAGGAGGATCCTATACACCCTTAACAAGCAGACTTCATACACCCAGTGCTCTGGAAAATGAGAACTTTGGTGTGTAAACACCAGCCAGGAAAGAATTAGCTTTTTGGAAGTCTTTCTTAATGAGTGCACATGTGCTGAGAGATAATAAATTATTGTCTTTTTGATACAGTTAGAAGAAGTATCCAGATAAAGCTTTTATATTGTAGAACAGATGCATCAGGTTATTTTTTTAGCTGGTTAATATGACATATTGATGTCATGAATTATGGTAGTTAATGACCTGGAGATTTTTCAGGGGCTTGCATTCTGTCTTTTGCAGAAAAATTAAAGGGAAAGCCAGAGGCTGTGTAATTAAGAGGTAAAACACTGAGCAAAAGGAAGTATTGTGTAGTTACATATAGGAAAAACATTTTAGCCACACTGCCTTTGTAGAAGGATTCCATTATGCTGCCAGTGAATTGAGGGAAGCACATGCTGCAGTGTGGGACTGGAGTGTGCAGATGTTTGGGAATCTCACCATACACCCTCCACTGCTCTCTTATCTGGGCAAGTGTGACAAATAATTCTGCGCCTTCGTCAGTGCTGACAGCTGAGGCTTTTGCTCAGATGCCTTGACAGTGCTTGTATGAATCACCCAGGGCCATACACTCCATTAAGTTTTTGTGAAATGAACTGTCTGTACTTGCTGTCTGGCTGATCCTGGCAGTGTTTGGGAGCTGGAATCCTCTCCAGTGAGCCCCTTCATGCCCCTGACAGGTCGGGTTGGGATGGTTTTAGTGGAATCTTCAGGGCACAAAAGACTTGGAAAGACAAGATGGGATGTTTAAAACAGTGGTCAAAACGTAATGTGGAAGAAAACCAAGTTCTCTGAAATGAAAATAGACAAAAAGGTAATTTTTTTTTTTGGATACACAATCAATGGCCATGTGGAAGGTGCTCTGTGGAGTTGTGGTGTGTGTCTCACTCACATCTGCTGGTGGTGTTCCTCTGTGTACCACCCACATCACACCAGCTAAGTCTGGAAACACAGTGATTTTTAGAGTTGGGATTTTCATTTTGTTGTTGAAGAGAAATACTGGTAGAGTAGAACTATACCTATAATTTCAAATGTAGCCATTTATAGCCAAATGTTAAATAGAACTGGAGGTTGATTATTGAACTCTTCCTTAAATACATGGAAGAAATTGCAGAATGAGGTTCCCTTCCTTGGTATCTCTACTGTGCTGAGTGTTGTGGTTGAGCTCTTGCCTGTAGTGGATACTACAGCATTAGACTCACCAGGAATGCTGTGGAATTACCTTGGCCTCTGGGTACATGGGTTAGTTCATCAGGGTCTCTCAGTGACACTGTTGAAGACTTTTTAATTTCTGCTCACTTCCCAAAGGTGAAACACGAATAACATCTACTCTGTGGAATTGTAGAACATCAAGTTTTCTGTGATTTTAGGAAAATGTTATTAAAGTCTGGATTTAAAGGCATTTTCTGCATGTATATAAACACTGATGTAAGCACACCAGTTAAATATACTAGAGAGTTTACTGAGTATTATACTAAAATCAATATGCTTCTGAAATCTGGATTTGGTTTTAAAACAATTTCCCCATACAGTGTAAATTACAAAAACAGAAATAAGGATTTGAAACTTTAAAAATTCAACTTGATATGTTTGAGTTGCACATATGACTTAAATTAGTATTATGCACTGCATCATGTCTAGGCTATTCTACTTGGGCATTGCAGGAATTTGAAATTAGAGCATGGTGCATGTTAGCAGAAAAGCAGGGACACAGAGGTGAAACAAAAGTCCGAGTTCTAATGGAAATTCTGAATTCTTTCAATTTCCTTATAAATCTATCTGGTGTTGCTGCATTCATTCTTACATAATTAAGCAGCTTGTAGTGATAGTGTATATATAATAATTATATATAATATATATATAAATGTAGGGTATGCTTTAGATTAGTGTGCTTGTTAGCTGTGCTTCACACAAATCAGCCTTGAGGATGTGAAGACAGTTTTTCACCATGAAAAAAGTTGTTTTCACAGCTTTGTTAACATAACTATAAAGCTTTGTGCACCCTCTGCTAGATTTTGGCATGAAACTTCTCACCATAGGAGAATACACAACTTCGTAACACCTGATTGAACGCTTTTCCCCCATGCTTCAGAGATTGAAAAATGGAATTTGGCAGACTTAGAGTATAACATGTGGGTTAGAACATGCATCTCAGGCCATGTGTATGTGTTTGTCTGTTTAAAATGTTGGGAGTGATGGAAACAATTTATTTGTGTGTGGGAAAACCACATACTGGATATTAAAAGAGCGAGTCTTGGGAAAGTCTGAAAGAATAGGGAGCCACAGGCAAATAACTGGCTTAACACAAGGAAATGTGCACTGAAAAGGAGAGGTTTAGCAACTGAAGATGGGATTATCACATGAGGAGTTGCAGCTGGTCTGGGAGAAGGACTGACACTGAAGCTAGTCCTGATTCTTCAGAGCCTGCCAGAGGGTAGAGGAAGGGAAGCAGAACTTCCTGGCTGAAGTTATGGATGGGTTTTGTTGCAGCCCAGGTGTGCAACCCGGATGCCCTGTGTCTGGGGGCAGGCTGTGCTTCGTTTCCAGGATGTATTCCTGCAGCTCCCAGACTGGGTTTATTTGCAGTGTATTTGTTTGCAGCTCCCAGACTGGGTTTATTTGCAGTGTGTTTGTTTGCAGCTCCCAGACTGGGTTTATTTGCAGTGTAGCTGCAAATAAATAAATGTGAGAGAGGCTCCAGCTACCCCCGTGTGCCACCCCGGGGCTGCTCTGGCGGTGCTGGTGTGACAGTGGTGCCACCTGAGCCAGCAAAGGCTTTGCTCTGGGTGAGGGTAAGTCAGGTGTGAGTTAGAGCCATAATTCACTGCAGATGCAGGTCCCAGCTCTGCACTGAAATCCGAGCAGGAGGAAACTCCCCCCACCCACCACATTTAGCCAGGGACACCCATGGGATGAGAGGGAACAAAGAGGGGCTCTGTGTGGGTCCCTGCATCCCCCTGAGCATTAATTTATCCATTACATGCTTCATGCCCTTCCTCTTCCATTTCTTCTTCAAAACTATATACTTGGATGAGTGTGGGTGTGCCAATGAGGTTTTGATCTCCTTTGCTACCTAACTTTAGATGCCAGATTTTGTAAAACTTGTTTTTGTTCATGCTGAGATACCTACATGCCAATATCCTTCTAGAAAGAATATTTTCCTAACAATCACTGATAAAGGAAGAACCTGTAAAAGGTGTCAGCCTACATCAGTGTAATTAGAACTTGGATTAAGGGGGGAAAAATACAAACCACTTTTAAACTTAGATTTCAAACCATGAAATGAAAAGACTTGAATTTCTTACTTTTGGCAGGGAAGGAGTTTTCAACAGTAGTATAATATTCTGATCTTGAGAACAGAGATGCTTCATTATAGAGTAGAACCGACGTTTCCCTGTTGTGTGTTTCAAAATAATTATTTTTTTGGTTATATTCTTAAATTGCACTTTTCAGCCTCAATTTTTTATTCTTCATAGAGTTATGTTTATTTTTATTTTTGAAAGCAAGAGTCACATCACTTTTTTATACAGCCTCATGGATTTTGATGATGATTTTCATATGAAAATGGATGCTGACTGTTAGAAGTCTGTTAATGAGTAAAAATTAGTTCATATTCCTAAACCACTGCTGAATTGCCAAGTGGTTTGTGATTTTTGGTAATGAAGGCTGGGTGCCACTATGTGATCAGAGCCCAGCTGTTCAAAGCAAGGAACCCAGTGCATAGGACTAAGTGCTTTCTGCATCTCATACATCCTCAGAAAATATCTACCATATCCCAAAGAAATCTTGACTTTTGGTGTTTAAGAAGGAGGTCACGTGTATATTACATGCGATACAGTTTTTTGTGCTCCTCTTATTTATTTTTAACCTTCCAGGTTCATATTTTAAACCTTGCAAGCATGAATCTGGGATATGAAAATACTATATAAAATCATATCACTCCATAAATTGGAGTCGAAAGAAAAATGGCCTGTTGTGACAAAGCTGCTGAAGTATTGAAGAGTTGATGGCTCTTTCCCTTTGGCATACCTTGCATTTAAAAAATGAGAAAAAAAAAGACAACTGGGACACTTGACAGACAAGGTTTAAATTAGAGATAAGTGTGATTCTTTTATCAGTCTCTGTAACCTTGTAGTCTCATAAATTAACTGTTCTTAAGTACTAATGACTTAGGAAAGGCAGATGTTGTATCCAGCTGTTAAATGTTTTTTTAATGCTGCTTTTTTTTAGAGAGAGAGTTAATTCCAGGCTAAAGCCTAAAACCATTTCAGGAAGGAAATTTCTAATGTAGTCCTCAGATGACTAACAAGAGCAATAGTAGTATGTCAAAGCAGTATGAACATCTGACATTAACTGCTGATTTTGAGCCATCCCCCTATCCAGAGGTGACTCTGGGTTTGTGTGGGTGAAGGAGGAAGGGAAAGCTGGGACTGGGGACACTCAGAGGTTTGCTGCCTTAGGCTCTCCAGCAGGAGAAGTGAGTATTGTGTCATCTGTTCCAGAAACTTGAGTTCACGTTGAGTCCTGTGTGTGGTTTTGGACACCACAAAATAAGAGGTACAGAGTTACCAGGGAGTGTCCCAAGGAGGCTGTGAAGAAGGTGAAGAACCGGTTTAGGGGAGCAGCCCTACCAGGAGTGGCTGAGGTCACTTGGTCTGTTCATCCTGGAGACCGAGGTCAGACCTCATCAGGGTCTGGGGCTTCCTCATGAAGGGAAGAGGAGGAGCAGACACTGATCCCTTTGCCCTGGTCATTGGTGACAGGACCTGAGGGAATGGCATGGAGCTGAGTCCGGGAAGGTTTAGGCTGGGTATTTGGAAAAGGTTTTTCACCCAGAGGGTGGCTGGGCACTGAACAGGCTCCCAGGGA
>VYXD01003410.1:392133-448727 GCA_013397195.1 Hylia prasina
TGTGTCATCTGTTCCAGAAACTCGAGTTCACTTTGAGTCCTGTGTGTGGTTTTGGGCACCACAAAATAAGAGGTACAGAGTTACCAGGGAGGGTCCCAAGGAGCCTGTGAAGAAGGTGAAGGGTTTAGGGGAGCAGCCCTACCAGGAGTGGCTGAGGTCACTTGGTCTGTTCATCCTGGAGACTGAGGTCAGACCTCATCAGGGTCTAGAGCTTCCTCGTGAAGGGAAGAGGAGGAGCAGACACTGATCCCTTTGCCCTGGTCATTGGTGACAGGACCTGAGGGAATGGCATGGAGCTGAGTCCGGGAAGGTTTAGGCTGGGTATTTGGAAAAGGTTTTTCACCCAGAGGGTGGCTGGGCACTGAACAGGCTCCCAGGGAAGTGGTCACAGCCCTGAGCCTGACAGAGCTCAAGGAGTGTTTGGATAATCCTCTCAGGCACATGGTGTGGTTCCTGGGGTGTCTGTGCAGGGCCAGGAGTTGGACTCTGTGATCCTTGAGGGACCCTTCCAACTCAGCATATTCTACAATTCTATAATTAACTAAATTTCTCAGCTTGCAAGGTGGCTGAATGCTCTTTCACTGTCTCACCAAGCTCACGACTCTAAGCTCTTCCTGTTGCTCCTGTTCCTTCTCCAGGCTGCAAGAGCTGGGATGGAGCTCTGAGCAGCCTGGCCCAGTGGAAGGTGTCCCTGCCCATGGCAGGGGACTTGCAATGAGATGAGCTTTAAGGCTTCTTCCAACCCAAACCATTCTGTGGTTCTCTGACGCTACAAATCTTTGTGCATTATATTCAACTACAACACAGATATTACCCTTAAAAAAATATGCTTTTTTTTTCACTTAGATGTTTTTATTCTTTGGAGTGTTACTAATGGGCCAACAAAGAGGAAAAAAAAAGCTACAAATCTTTGGTCTTAAGTTTTGCCTGTGACAGATTGCAGGCCCAGCAGATTTGAAATTCAGTACCATGTAGTTTTGTAACTAGTTTTAAGTTCACTGCACAAACTTTGTCACTAATAAAAACAAAGGTATGTTTTTACACTGCTTTCATCTCATACTGGCTTCTTCCCATCCTAGTGTCACATCATCCACTTGACATATTTTCATAATATGATAATATGTTATTTTTTAGTCTATGTCTTCTTTTATATTCCTCCTAATTGTGTCAGAAAGCAATCATAAAAATGATTTATTTTTACTCCATATGGAAGTTTGTGGGTATTCAGAAAGATTATATGAGGGTTTTAGTGCTGACTTCATTAGCTGTGATCCTGTTTTTACTCAAATCCTTGCTGGGAGAACCAGTAAAATAGTATCAGAGGATTTTTATATGTGTGGAATTACGTAATTTGTTTTGTAATTAAAATGAATACAGAAGCAGGGAAAAAACCCAACCTTTTTCATTAATTATTACACAGGAAAACAAAACATTTAATCTTTTAAAAACTTTCAGGTTGTGGGGGAGCATTGGGAATGATGCCATGTCAAATATTTATCCATCCCTTCCGGACAAAGTGTTGTGTGAGGTAAGAAAGAAAATGCAGTTAGAACAGCAGAAAACATTTCTGGCCACATTACACATCGATCATTCTTACAAGGAGGGAAAAAAAAAAATGTGTCCTGCATTACTTAAAGGTGCTGGGAATAGGATGGAGCCTAATTCTGTTATGGGAACAAATCATTTTGCCCTTCCTGTAGCAGGTCAGTGTTTTTGCAGCTGCTTTTTGTCCCTGAATATACTGGGCTTACGTGGCTGTCACTGGAAAGAAACTCAATGGTTACCAGTGGTACAGTTTTGTATTTGTCACTCCCAAGGAAGTGGGGAGCAGAGCTGAGCAGAGGTTCCCTCTGCTGAAAAGGGACCTCTGAAGGATCCTCATGGGTGGAAGTGTCCTTTGACTGGAGGTGAAGTGTGTTTTCTGCCCTGCTGAATGGAAAAAATTGAATTGTTCAGTGTTTGAAAATAAAAAGCCTTTGAATAATCAGGGCCTTGGTCTTGTGTATTTGTCAGCAGCATGATTGAAATCGCATGGGAAGTGATTTCTGTCATCAAATTCTACATTTCTGCCAATATCACATGTTCCTGGTAGTTTAGCATGCAGCGATCAACTTACCTGAGCTGTGCGAGTGCTTTTTTTGGCTTGTTGTCCATGTATTGCAGAGCTGGTGTGAGGGCTGCTGTGGTGTCAGGTCACAGTCCCCAAGGACAGGTTTCACAGTCCTCCTGTCCATGGCACTCCCAGTGCCTCAGCCTCTTCCTGACCTGGGATTTTAGCCTGCAACTTGCTTGAAGGAATGAATACAAATGCAGCTTGGTTCTGCCTTACAATAAATACACTGGGCTGATTAATTCTCTTGACAGTTTCCTTATGCCACTGACCAAAATAACATTGCTCTTATCTGTGTCGGTTGTTTCATCAAGCTTATCTCATATCAGGCAGTTCAACTTTGGGTAAATTAAATATTCTTGATGCTTATGGTCGCACTCAGAATTACTTCTGCAAATCAGTTAGAAACAATGATCTGTTTACCCAGGGGTAAGGTGAAAATCTCCTGTACTTCTTCAGTAAAAAAGGAAAAGTCAGATAAAATGGAGTATACATTAACAAGTGACTTATACCAAAAGCTGTCAGAGGTCTGAGCTGTGTCTGCCCGTTATCAGCTACAGTAAAAGATTTGTGGACCTTAAAGGAGGGTGTTTTATTCACCAGGTAAGTCAGGTTCACTGCTGATTTACACTGGGGGTCTGCTCGAGACCCCCACCTGGGGATGCTGAGTGGGTTGAGACCTTCCACAGACAGAGAGGAGCAGCTTCACACTGACAAACCCTGGTGCTCATGGAATCCTGCTCTGCTGGGAGATACCCCTGCCCGTGGCAGGGTGGGGGAGCTCCATGAGCTCCAAGGCCCCTTCCAGGCCAGGCAGCTGTGAAGTTGTTTGTGCAGTGGCACAAACTTTCATTTGGAGGCAAAGGCTTCTGAAATGATGTTCTACTAAATGTTACCGTGTGAATTATTTGCTTTGTGAGTTTTCCCCCCCCAGTGACATTAATCCAGTTTAAAGCATGTGAAACTTCTGTTAAATTGCAGCGGTTTTTTAGTTAGTTTGCTGTAAAAAAAAAAAAAAAAAGTATCATATCAAGAGGAAAGCAGGAGGCTGTGGATGCTTTTTGGTCATGATAGTAACTCTTATTTAGCTGCAATGAGAAAAGCTCTTAATCAGTTTTTAATTTTGAGCACAATAATCCTTGTGGTTGTCAGTGAAACTAAATACAAGTTATTCACCTGCTTAATGTCTAGTATACCTGGAGTGGTGTTTGTAAAGAGCTGTGTAATACCCAGACCATACTTCTTTGTCACATCATCTATAATTGAATATTAAAAATAGAATTTCTGATATGCAGCAGGCTGGAAAAAATAGGCAAAGAAGTAATTGTCTAGGTCTGAGGAAACTACTGTGAAAGCTCATGTGAAAAGTTGGAATATCAGAAAGGTTCTCTCTTGATTTCCTAAACCCTTCTCTATTGTGCTAAAACATGTTTCTCTGGGTGGGATCTATTCTTCTATATGCAGTGGACTTCTGTGCCAGAATTTCTTGCTCTTGTGTGGCAATCCAGCCCTTGTCTGGCTGAAGTGAAGTCTTGTTTCACTGTGGTGGGACTGTGCTGTGCTGCTTGGGTTGCCTGCTTTTGCCAGCAGTGTTCCTGATGTGATGCTTCTCTTTCAACTGAAGAATGATGGTGTTTGTGAGTCTTTATGCTGCTTTTTGGTGTCAAAACCATGACCATCACCAGGACCACCCATCCCTTCTGACAGGGAGAGTGAGTTGTATCCCATTCCAGAAACAGACAGAAAGGGTTGTGAAATGTGGTTTGACCCCCTTGTTACTTGCTAGCAAGTGACTGGCAGCACATGCCAAAGCCACGTGGCTGAAATAAAGCAAGTGAAGAAACCAAAACCAAACAACAGCAACACAAAACAAACCCCCAAAACTCAGAAAAAATATTTCTGGTAATGTGAAATTGACACCATCTCTCAAAAGTTAGATCTTATCTGGTTGAGTGCTGCAGATGTGCTGGTACGTACAAAATGTGCTTTATTCAGCTGTTAAATAATTAAGAACTTGCTGTAGGATGAGTTAAACGTTTTAAATTGCCCTGTGTCAAGGAAAGTTCAAAGAACTGACCCGTATGAAACGAATCTGTGAAAATGCCAAAAGTTTGATAGAAATCTCTCTAAACACCCTCAAAATCTGCCACTGTTCTCTGAATTTACTAGTTTCCTTAAGAGCACTGCAGAGTATTCATTGTGAAGATGTAACAAAATGACTTTACTTGTTCCTGAGTCTAAATTTTAGAGTAATAATAACATTAACAACAAAAGAACAAACCCAGCCCTCAAAAGAAGAAAACCCCTTTTTAAAGAAAAAAAAATATGTAAGTCTAAGCAATTCTGAGAGGCTCAGAGGGTACAACTGGTGGTTCCTCAAGCAATGACCATAAGCTTTGGCCTTTAGTGTAACGTTGCTTCCACATAAAAACCATTTACCTCGACAGTGCCTCATTGAGTCTGTTTGCACCATCAAGGAACTTTTCGTTTTCTTGTGGTGATGGTGTCAAAGCCACTGTGCTTCTCTCTGCTGCTCTGCAGTTCTTTGGAGGGCAACTGTTTAAATTAAAGGCGTAATACTCGTTTCACTGAGGAGTTGCATCAAAAATGCAAGAATGAAAGCGCTACCATGCTGAGAGAGAGCTATATTGAAAGGCATCAAAAAAATTTGTATTGGAGGAGCTGTCAGTGAAAAGGGTAATTAATCAAGATCCTTGCACATATTTTTGTCTCTATTAGAATCCTATGAACATGACAACAGATGTATTCTTCTGATTAATGACCAATCTGTGCAATTGATCCTGCAGATTCAGTTACTGTTTATGATTGGCTTTCTGTCTGTTAAAATACTGCTATTCATTTTCTACTCAAAGACCTAAATATTTCAGAACTTATAAGATTGTAAGAGCTTTGGAGAGGTAAGTGGTTTTGTGTGTCTTAGTGACCAAAGAACAATTAAAAAAATGAGGGGAAAAAATTCCAAGATTTAAAAAACTCCCGCAAGACATACTTGCAAAAATATTTACTAGGTACATATTGATAAATATACTACAAATACAGATTTCTATATACGTCAAAATTGCACACAGTCTCTTCACAGTAGTTGGGCACTATTGTGTGCAGCACAATATATAAGGGTTATCTCTGACACTGTTATTTATTTTATTCTTGATGTGAATTTGACACGTGAGCATCATAAAACACTTACATACTTTGCAGGATGCATTTACAGATTGTGCAGTTTGCCTCACCACCCTCTTCCTTTCTTACTCCAGAGCTGGTAATACCAATTTCTCAAGGTTTTCATTTAAGTTTCTGACTCATTCGGTGTTGGTCAATAAATGACATACGTTGTGTGTCAAAAGCAAAGATTCTCACCAGCACCCTGGAGTGTTTAAGCTGATGGGGCTCTGGCAGGGATGGTAATTGCAGTGGGAGTGACAGGCACTATTCTCTGCTGACCCCTCACTGTAGTTTCTGTAAAATACTGGACATACTGTATAAGACCTTTTTTTTTTTCTCCCATTAATTTATTTTTTGGTATTTTTGAAGCTATGTAGTCATCTTTTTGAACTAGTGTGAATGTCAGTCCACTGCTAGGCTGTCATTCAGAAATAAAGATCACAGGAAAATCAGTTATTAAAACCATGATGGTGCAGATCTGCAGGCAGATGAATGGTGCAGGTGCACCTGATTGTTCCTGCTCTCTGAGCTCCTTATCCAGTCTGGGTGTTGCACTCTGAGCTGGGCTGCAGCAAGCTCCTGGAAACTGTGCTGCTGACTCCAGTGGAATAGTGTCAGTGATTATAGCCCATGCAGGAAATCTTCTTCTTTTCGTGCTGTTTGAGTGAGCTTCCAACATTCCTGATTCTCAGCAGAGTATTAGGCCAAAAGGTTGATTTCTTCTCTCACAAACCACTCAGAGTATGCACCTTTTTTTAAAAAAAAATTTGAGGTCTCCGTATCTCCTTTCATCTCATAGGAAACAAATGGAATGTAATCCATTACCACCTATAACTTTTTGTTTGCCAGTTTCCTGTTTAAATTACTTTTTCTGTTTTAATTTTCACATTAGTCTTCTCTTTGATGTAATAATTGAGTCTTCTTCAGATTAAAAGGAAAAAAAATCATTGAGAGACATGTTTCAGAGATTTAAAAGGAGGTAATTTGTAAAATTGCGTTATTTAATAAAACTCTGGATGATTTCTGGTAGGGTTTTGGCTCTTTAACATAGTACTGTTCATAAAGATAGCTGTCAAAGAGGTGACAATGGCTAGAAGATTTTATGGGATAAAGGGTCAAAACTCTGGCCTGTCCTTACAGAAGGACAGGTCTGTTCTAGCTGCAATACTGATCATGCTGGAGTTCAGTAACTCATCTCCTTGAATGCAATTTATGTTTGTTAATGACCTGTAATCAGCCTGAATATAACTCCTTAGTGCCTGATTAGTAGAACATTTAAACTTAAGAGAACATGGCATTAAGCATCTTCTGCAGAGGGGCACAGGTGAGACATACATTTTGGGATGAGGATGACAAAATTTCAAAGCAGATAAGGGAATGCTCTTGGTGAGCATCATCACCTGTGCTTGTGCAAAGAGTGATCAGGGTGGCTCAGGAGAGGATCAAAACTGTTCATACCCCAGGTAATTAGGAAGCAATTTGTTTAATTTAGGTTTAGTAATGAAATCATGGTCATAAATAAAATCATTGCAGGGTGCCAAAAGCCACCAGTGACTGGTCAGGTTATTTTCTAATTCTAATTTTCTATTGTAAAAGAACTCAGTATCAGGCTTTGTCAGTGTGCTTATGCTCCTTGGTTTGTAGGTGTGACATGTGAATATACCTACCCCCTGCACCAGCCTTGGTGGGGGAGGTTGGATTGGATGATGTCCAGAGGTCCCTTCCAACCTAAATGATTCTGTGATTCAAATCTATAAAACAAAAACTGCATACAGGAATGCTGAAGTGGTTTTGGTGGTTTTTTGTTTTGGGGGATTTTTTTAATTATTTGTTTGTGGTTTGTTTGGTTTTGCTTTTTTTAATAATCAGGTGAAGGAAATTATTTTTCTCTAGAGCTGCCTGTATAATAACCCCTGTGGTTAAATAAAGTGTAATTGGTCTACAGATCTGTAGGTCGTAGTAATCATTGTAACTGTTAGCCTAAGGAACATGCATTTGGCCTTATGAGTGTTTTATTAATAGGACAACATTATTTAGGGTTATCAGGAAAATCAGTATTGAAATACAGTTGTCCTGGACATTATGACAATATAATTAGAACAAAGTAATGCTTTCTGGTTGGTAGTGGAAGATGGTCTGTGACAAAGGAAAACTCCTGACTTGCAGAGGAGAGAGTGCTGTAGGGTACAGTGTGCCTCTGCTGAAAGGCTGGGCAGTGGGAATTACAAACCCCTGTGAATAATTGACTCCTGTATCCAGGGATACAGGACTAGGGAAAGGGACAATGAAAAAGACATTTTGCAGTGACACTCTGACATAAATCTCCGGGTGCAGGTTGGTGAAATGTTTTGTTTTGCACACCAGGAGTGCTGCTCTGTGTGCTCTGGGAGCACTGGATGTTTATTGTGCCTGGTGGTAAGGGAATGTTGAGAGTTTGGGATTTAGCCAGGGAAGTGGTCGTGCCACACAAGGGACCATGTTGGTTCTGGTGCTGTTTTAGAGTAGCATCAATTTGCTGTCTCACTGGGCTGAATCTTCCTGGTGTGTTAGACTAATGCAACTTGTAACTAACTGCCTGATGGATAGATGGAACCAGACATATCTCCCAAGTCTCCATTCTACACACTTGAAAGGTGTAAAAATTTATGGCTGACTTGCCCAACTTGTGCCATTGTGGGGCATTCAATTATGGATCTATGAGGCTGGCTGGGTATATTTCATTTTCTAAACTTCCATCCAATTATTCATTCCAGCGCAGATTCAAAGTGTGGTGTTCTGGAAATTGTGTGTCCCTTCTCTCTTAAACTGTTGAACTGCTGCTAAGAAGCCTCAAGGGGAATAAAAAAATAACCGAGCTGAACCAGATCTCTCAGGCTGTGTTACCTGCTGCCACCTGCCCACAGGATGATGAGAACTTTGGGAAATGCCTGCTCATGTAATGATGATCATTTTCTATGTGGTCATTCAAACAACTGGTAGATTTTGTGCTACAGTATTGCCATGTTTTCTGCATATATTAAAGTTACTTGAGTTTATGGTGATTTGTTGGAAATTTCAACATCACAGTGTTGGCTTTCTAGCTTATGGGTGCTTCAGTGGCTGCTTGGCTTTACTCTGCTTCTTGCCCAGGGTTGTGAAATCCAGGTGAGCTTGGTTGGGCAGTGGGGGGGACAGGACCAGCACTGAAAGGAAATGGAGCCATTGGGGTCGGCAGGACCGAGGGTCAGTACAGTGCTTTTCAAGTCTAAATAGGTTAAAACTGTCGGTAGGTTTAATATTATGGCTTATTTGAATGCCACATGTTATTCCTAAAGGTTTAAGATGCTCTTGTTATGTAGTAGGGTATAAATACCCTCCCTGTCTCCCTGCTGGTGCTGCTGAAACTGTAACTTTTTGCTAGATAGGTAATGATTAACTTGGGTGCTATTTGTACACAGGGAAGGAAGCTCCTGACACACTGCCAGGTTTGCCTTGGTTGCTCAGGAAAACCAAGCAAAATCTTTGGAGAGAAAACCAACTGGTGACTGACAGGAGCCAGTGTCTGAGGATTCACCCAAATTTAAAACAGGGCCCCTGCTGCTGCTGTGTTGAGAGGACCTTCCTCCAGGCAGAGGGTGAGGAGACACAGTCAGAGAGCGCTGGCTCAGCATCTGGCAGGCAGATGTGTGACCCTGGTGGGAAAAGCTGCACTGCTCTTTGAGGGGCAGCAGGAGAGACTTTTCCCACGTGCTGCACAGAACTGAGTCTTGGTTTGTATTTTAATCTAGTCAGTATCTTCTGAAATGTTTAGAAAGTGCATTGCATGGCAATACTGGTCAGTCTGCAGGTGTGATGTTTACAAAGGTTTATCTGAAGCCTCCTTTATTCAGGGTCCCATCTGTAGGTACTTCCCAGTATTTTGCAGAGAGGGCATGCAGTTAGAATGCCTGCAGTGGGCTGGGAATTCCCAAACCTTGTACCTAGTCACCACTCCTGTGGATAAAACCTGTGTTCTACAGGGGCAGGGACAGCAGCTCAGGGCTCTGTGCTACTCTGGCAAGGTTTTTGGGAGGCTTGCAAGTCCCCAGCACAGCTTGCTGCCCATACTCGGGGTGGTGCACGGGGCTGCCAGGCTGTGCTTGGCCATGAACAGGTTCTAGAGGACCATTCCAGACTCCCACTTTTCTCACACACTGCTAAATAGTGGTTTGTGTGTCACCAGATGCGTGAGGAATCTCACAGGGGGTGAGGGCTGTGAGCCTCTCCAGGTACTCTGATCAAGGCATACTATTTTCTAGCTGAAACTTGGTTATTTTTTCCTTTAATATCTCTGGTATTAAGTAATACTGGTGTAGGGTGGTATAGATAGATGTACCCTATATCTCTCTAAATCTGTCTCTAATCTTGTCTAAAACCATATGCTTGGCAGCTTAAGAAGATGCAAATGTGAAACATCAGGGGTGTTTATGTGGAGTGCTAAGGCGTGATTTATACTGAAATAATTTTGTTGTGTATTTCTAGCTAAATATTAGAGGAATTCATATGACTACCAGAACTTCATAATGTGTGAAAACTGTGACAAAACCACTTGAGATGCACTTTAGTTACATCTCAAGAAAAAAGGTTAGCGAAGACTCATACCTCACTGTAAGAAATAAAATGCATAATTCAGAAAATGTATTTTAAGTATGTAAAAAGAATAAGCAAAAGCAAATAAATAAAATCCATTATAAGTAGTTGAAAAAATGTTTTGTAGGTGTTTATTGTATGAGTGTTCCTTGTTTAGAATTATCTACATTTATTTTCTTATTTTGTCCCTTCATTTTGCCCTTTCAGAAGTTTTTTTTTTTTTCTAGAATGGCGTAGAAAACTTTCTTGTTCTTTTTCCTTGAAAGCCAAGCACTTGCCATTCTTCCCCTGGAGCAGATTTTTGTTTAGTTGCAGTGTAACTTTCAGCAGCAGTTTATGGCAGGGAAAACAAGTACAAAGCAGTTACTGGGGAAGCCATCTATGGCAGGCAAAATTAATGGGCTTCACTTCAGTCATGGCTTAATTAATATGCAGATTACTTCTTCTTGTACTGTTATCAAAGCAAGTGGGCATCGTGCAGACAGCCATCAGTTACTCAGGTTTTTTTTTTTTAACCAATTTCATGTCCCTCCTTAATCCATGTTGCATTGCATTCCTTTAAAAATACAGTACATACATGTATAAATAAATGTAAACACATATTAGTTAACAGAAGCCAGATTTTTCTGCTGACCTTGCTTGGAGTGGCATTTTGGGATACTTTTTAGTGGGTGTACAAAGCAAGCCTGGCACTGCTTCCCTCGATGTGAGGATTTGGCTGCACTTGGAGCTGTGTTTTATGTCACTTGAAAGTGATATTGGTTAATTTTTTCTGTGGGTTGTTTCCCAAATGGTAAAATAACATCAGTGCTGTTCCCAAATAGCAGAAAACTTGGTAATTTTAAAAAAAAGGGGGATAGAGTGACAAACTTGTTTCTGAGAGAAGAAAACTCATGTAAGGCAATATATGGTGTGTCAAACAACTATGTAATTACAGGAATGGAAAGACAAAAAATATTTGCAATAAATTTATTTGTATTTATCTGAAATTAAGAAGCTAATGAGAAGCTTCTCATTTGTAAAAGGAAGAGTGACTTGCATCAGCTGTCTCTATCTCCTGTGTTATTTTTCCCAGTGTTGCCATTCCTGCTAATCTTTTTTTGTCAATGCTTTCCCAGCTCCTTTAAATCTCATGTTTTTTGGGGGCTTGCTTGAAGCCAAGACGTAGACTAATATCCTTCTCCCAGAGGTTTACTTCTGGCTGCTTCTGCTGGAGGGTAGAGGTTAGAGATGGAGCCTGCTTAATGCCTCTGTAGTTTTTCTTTGAGATGATTAGTGCTGGAGTTGACTGAAAGTATGAATCCCAAACTTCCTTTAAAATAAAGCTGGGGGTAAATGGTGGTTGATGACTTAAGGCTGTTTTTGTTCTGTAGCTGGTGGAAACCTGAAAGACTTGATGTTTATGACATGAATTTCCACTTTCTTTTCCGTGTAAGCTTTCTGTACAAGCAGCAGTTTATGAAAACATACATTTTAAAAAGTGGTGAAAAGGTTTTAAATGTCTCCTATAGTGTTTCTTTTTTAAAGACAAACTATCTTTATATGTTTATAAAGTCTTCTGCAAGCAGAGAGGGATGCATGATTCTTTGGGCTTTTTCTCTGCAAAAGAGCTAAGCAAGCTTTTATTCAAATGAAAAGATTGCTTTTGAAATCTGTTTAAAGATAAAATCAGAAGTAACTCTGACATGCTAGCTAAATTTTGTAGGTCTGTTTGCTACTCTTAAAAGTGTACTGTGGAGACACACACATATAAATAGGAGAAGCAAGTGATAAAGAAATGGGGAATGTAAATCTGCAGGCTTTCTTATTAGCCAAAGTGGAAAAATAGAAGTCCCAATTTTTGTCCTTTTTCTTCACATTTGTATTCCCCCCCTAAAACCAGAATTTCTAAACAAGAAGCCACACTGAGCAGCTGACAGACAGCAGCCTGGGACCTTAGCACTGAAGCAAACAGGTCCTTTCCTATGTCATGCACTGCTGTGATCTCTGTCTTAAAAAAGAAAAAAAATCTCATTCTTTTAACATTCATGTGATAATCTGGAGTATATTAAATGTACAGGTTCAGGGTTTATTTTGTTTGTTTTGTTTTAGTTTTTGGGGTTTTTTTGAGCGGCCAGTACTTCCCAGTTTATGTGTTCAGCATGAGCCTTCAAAGCAGCGTAAGTAGAAACAGAACTTGAGGGGCTTTACAAGTGCACACAGTATTTGCTTTACAGATGGACAAAGAAGAATTTGCTGCATTGACAAATGAATCTCGAATTTCCTGAGTTAGCTGTGAAGATGTGTATAGCGTGACTCGGACTAAAGATGTTCTAACAAGTTGGGCTGACTGGTGTGAATGTTTTTTGTGATGGCTGCACTAAGTTCAGCGTCTTTGCATTATTTATAGCCATCTGCTTGATGTGTTGAAGGCTCTGGCTCAATTAGATTACCTTTTAGCAGGAACAGCTCTCAGGAACAGGGCAAACAGGCATGTGTCTGGCTGCTGCAGAATAAATAAGAAAGTAAATAAAGTCAGTGGTGTCTTCTTGCAGGGCTCTTTAACTGCTTTACTTATGGAGTAAAAAGGACACATAATGAAAATATTTCAGGGTAAAGTGTGTGATGACCTTTGCCCCTGCAGTGAGAAAAAAGGATGTTAAGGAATGGAATCATCCATGTATTTACAATGGATTACAAAAAAGCCCAAAACCAATCCAACAAACCAGTGAGTTACAAATGAATCTGAGCTGCTGAACTTCCAAAAGTCTGCATTTCTGTTTTGTAGGATGGAGTTATTTGTAAACTTAACTGGGGGGAGATGTGGAAGTGATATCTGAAAAGGTATTTAAAAAGATCGGCCAAGAATGATGGAAACCTCAACATACTGTGCTGCCATGACCACAGGAAGTTCTTCAGTCCTATTTCAACCTGTCTCTAACAGCAGCACTGGGAGAACAGCATTGCTCTTCTGCATGATCTGGTTTGGAGAAAAATTTACTCTCAAATGAGTCATTTCACTGTGGAAATATGGGAGGACTGAGGGATAGTGCACTGAGTCCCTCTTAATTGTGGGTGGAGAAAGGAAAAGAACATCCCAGATGCTTTTAGAGAACTATAAGCTGTAAACAAGAGAGTGCAGCCCCAGAATTTTCCTGTGTGCTCAGTAATCAGGGTGAGATGGAGAGGCAAAACCGTCTCTGAGCTTTTCTGCTTTTTTCATAGCACAGATGAAAGTGAAATGATGACCAGGATCTTCTGGAGGTCAGCAGGGATGTAAGGATCAAGGAGAGCTCAAGCATTCATTCATCCTCGCTAAATAAACACATATCAGTAATGCACAGCGAGAATGTTAATTAAGAGATGTGAATGGATGGTGACAGTGTTGGTATGGAGGAGAAACGCTCAGGAGTAGGCTTGTAAGCTTTTTATTGTGTTTCCATCAGAAACCTGCACCTGGGTGAGGGAATGTCTGTGTCAGCCATTCCTGAGAGCCAGAACCTCAAGGTGGTGTGAAAACTTTGAGTTCCATGGTCAGAGATGAAAATTGCTCTGGGAAAACTGTGGAAACTTAGTGGAAATGCTTGGGTCAGTATAGGCCTAATTTTTTAATTATTTCTTTTCTGTTGAATTTAACTTTTCTTAACTGCTCAACAGAATTGTATACTAAGAGGTCAGCATTATTAACATTGACACAGTGGAACGATTTCAGTAGTTGGGAGCTTTTTGGCATGATGATTAGTGTTTGTTTGTGGGGAAAAATATTCTAAGGATGGGGAATTCTGCCTCCACAGGGGTGAAGAGGAGCTGTCCACTCTAAGGACCATGACTGACTGGAGCACACACATCAGTAACACTTGTAATCATGTAATTTGGGTTTTAGCATCTGCCTCTTCCTTAATTGGACAAATTACAACCAATACAAATTACTATGACAATGACAGTAATTACAGATTGATAAATTAGAGGAACAAAGATGGTGCAAATAATTTGTTCTCTCCCCTAAATCATCTCGGTCTGCAGTTGTATGGAAGCGCTGCCATTTCTTCATCCTCTGGAAGTTGTTTTTCACTTTCAAGCTGCTCCTTGATATTTTTAAATCAGCCAGTTATTATCTTAGCATGACATTTGGCCTGCAGTTCCCAGCTAGGGATGGAAAAGGCTATCATTGGGACTCTCTGCACAAAATAGCTGGGCAGAACATTTCTGTACACAGAGACTGTTATTCTCACCTTTTGAAGAGCAATTTCTTTGATGACTTGGAGAATATTTGACCTTCAAAGTAAAAGCTACAGGCAGGACAATGTGCCTTTGTAGTAGTTGTGTAGAGGGTTGAATTTTGTGTGTGTGTCTTCCTTGTTAGTTTTGAGAATAATCTCTTCACTTTCCTGTAAATTGCAGTGATCATTGTTGAACTGGTTGGTCCCATTCAGACTTAGAGCTGAATTACCAATAGTCGAGAACAGGTAATATTTAAGAAAAAACTTCTTGAAAAGCTCATGGAATTCTTAAAAGCTTCTTCAGCTATATAGGAGGAAATCAGGTTTCTTCTATTTTCTATGTAAGTGATTTTCTGTTTTCTGTGTAAGTGATTTTCTTTTTACCCCGAGAAAAAACCCTCTCTTGCTGTCTCTAATTTCAGGCTAAAGGACAAAAGTATGTGATGTGTAGGTGGAAAACCTGTCCCCAAAGTACCTGTACCCCAAACACCTGCAGGCCTTTGCACACTTGCCAGCTTGCAAAAACATGTAACCTTCCCTTAATTTGAGGATGACTTGGGAGGCTGCTCAGTAGAGAAGTCAGAGCAGGTCTTGAGCTCTTTTAGAACTGTTCTCTTTTATTTTTATACCACCAGAGGAGCTTCAAGAATGACTTCAAGGCAATATATATGTATTTATTTATACATTTTTAAAAATTTCGTCTGGAACTTATACTTCGAACTTCTTGAGCAAATTATAAAAAAAATGTATGCTAGTTTTTAAAAAGCTTGCATGTGTTCTGGAATGCTGTAGCACAAATAAACTTTGCCAGCAACTGAAGATCCCACAGTTAGCAAAGACAGAATTGTTTTCCTGTTGAAAAGATTTTTGCGCTAACATTCAAAGATTTTGCTGAACGAATAAATGTTTAAACTTTGCTCTGTCCACTGTTCTGTCAACTGTTGAGATTATTGATGTGTTCTCTAATTTTGAGCAGAAAATTCAATACATGGGGCTGACAGTGTTGCTTGTGCACTCCAAGGGGAGGGATCTGATTAAATATTGAGGCAATAACTGGTTTCTTACTTGGGACCATAGTGTTTTCTAAAAAGAGATATTTCTATTGAGGCTTGAGAGTATTGATTACAGAAATTTAGGGCAGAAAGTCCATGCTAAATAGTGATTGGTTATTGTGAAACACTTGTCTGTATTAATATCTAATTAATATTAACTGTGTTTGGTTTATATCTTCAATTTAATACCAAGGTTTAAATTGCAACTTTTTGCAAAATCAGTGAAGTTTTGCTAGATTTGTATCAGCATAAATTAACATATTCCCCTCTCCATTGTATTAGATTGGTCTGTTTCATTCATCCTAATGTACTTTTTCACCTTTCCCTTTATGTTTTCCCAGCTTGTTATATCTGTAGGAGACTGGGGCAAGAGGCTCAAAGCTGCATTTTATGGAGCATGTGTCTGGCTTGCTGTGACACGTGGATTCTTCTGTGGACAAGGAGCTGAATTAGTTCTGTGTATTATTTGTATTGCTTTATGGAGCACTGCTGCACTCTGTGGACAAACAGAGTGGATAATCTGGTGTCTGTTAATGCACTGTGGGTTTTGATGTGCTGCTCACTTAATGCAGAAAACCCTTCAGCTCTGCTTTTCATTGTGGGAATAAATGGATCAAACTAATCAACAGGTTAGAGGAGCTGACCTTTGTAGCAGCTGGGCAACAAATTCCTGAAAAGCACTGCTGGTTTTACCCAGTCCCTCCTGAATCATTTCGTGATTTATTTTTATTCCCAGTAAATTATGTATAACCAGAGGGCCACAAACACTTGTTAAAAGAGTGGTGGAATCATTCCCCTCTGCTCACATACGGACTTGATGAGAGCCCAATATTCCAAAGTACTGTATGTGCTCCTTTTTTTGGATGGGGAGGGATTCTTGTTAGCTTCTATAGGATCAGGGACTGTAGGAGCAGGTAACCATGCACAGTTGTTTCCTGCTAAATAAAAACATGTGTAAATTCTTCCCTAGTACAACAAAAAAAGGCCTTGCCTTTGAAAATGACACTTGACAGAAGATTAGGAAGGGACTGTGTGGGGGAGATACTCCGTGCTGTAAACTCAGCTTAAAAATCTGAGCAGTAGTGTCTTTCACAGGCACTAAATTAGCAGGTGAATTTGTGACTGCCAGAGTGGAGGAGAAAGAAGATGAGCTTCTGAGAAAAGAGAAGTGTTTATTTATTTATTTAGGACTATTTGAGTTGTTTATAGGATCATAGAATATCCTGAGTTCGAAGGGACCCTCAAGGATCACAGAGTCCTGGCCCTGCACAGACACCCCAAAAATCCCACCCTGTACCTGAGAGTATTTGCCAAACACTTCTTGAGCTCTGTCAGGCTCGGGGCTGCGACCACCTCCCCGGGAGCCTGTTCAGTGTCCAGCCACCCTCTGGGTGAAAAACCTTTTCCCAATACTCAACCTAAACCTCCCCTGCCTCAGCTCCATGCCATTCCCTTGGGTTCTGTCCCTGGTCACCAGACAGCAGAGATCAGTGTCTGCCCCTCTGCTTCCCCTTGTGAGGAAGCTGCAAATGTGTTTAGTTAGAGAGGACACAATTCACAAGTAAGAGAATACTCAAATTTCTTGGAGATTATTTGCTTAAAATAATTTTTAAGGCTTTTGTTCTGCTGTGCCTTTTTTTTCAGGCAAGACATAATTTAATTTGTAAAACACACGGATGGTATTTACAGAACAAAGTCTCTTAACCTGAAGTCTGGTGATATATTGGTATTTAAAGCAGTGATAATGCTGTTAGTGAGGAGCTTTAATTGCATGATTATAGACCAACAAAATTAGGCACAGCGACGTGCAGTCATGATAACCCAGTGCTATGCTAAATTTATAGATAAGACTTCCTTTCTCTGCATTTTCCTATACTGTCAATATACAAAAGTGTTCCTAAAAGCATGTTCTTCAGGGAATTTGGTGCTTGCTCCTGTACGCTGCCTTCACAGCCAGTGTGGTGACAGGCTGTATGGATTGCATGACATTGATAAGGTTCAGTATCTGAAGGATGGCTATTCACCTGATGCCCATGGGAAAATCCCTCTCCATGTGCAAGTTTCTTACCTTCAAAATGCTAATCTTGGAGGATACTGTGTGAAATCCATCAGGAGTCCAAGGTATACAAGGGTTATTTTATAAGATCCCAGCTGTACCTGCAGAGTTGGCTTTGCTCATGAGCTGCACTGGGAACCCTCCCAGCCATCTGTTTTGCAACCCATTTTGAAAAAACACCATAGCAAAGCACTCAGATTGCCTGTTAATGGAAGGCTGAAGTTTATGATGACAGGTCAGCTTGTAAACATGGATTTACTGTTCTCTTTTACAGTGTGTCTATGCTAATCCATAGTTACATGCTATAAGCTGAGACCTCCTATGAAATTCTACATGCAAATCTGACATTATTCTGTGTTATTGTGAGAGGGAGGTTTTGGGGATGTGATCTTTGGGATGCATCCCAGGAGGTGTATGTGACAGGTAGAGTACTGATTATCACTACCCTTTTTCTTTAGTGGAGTGTTACACAGTCCATGGCACTGACTGCTCTAGAGCAACATCCTAGTTTTGTGCAAGGACGAGGCAAAATGTGTCTTATTACTGAGCGTGTGCTCAGCAGCACAGTTGGGAATGATTAAATGCAGCTCAGAGCAACATCTTTGCTCATGACACAGTGATTCAGCACTTCATGTTTCTGAGCAAGGAACAGGACTGCAGCCATCCCCTAATTGCTGTCAGCCTCGTGTGCAACCAGTGTTTTCTGCTTGGGTCCTGTGCTTTGGCCATCCTCTGCACTCTCATTCTCCTAGTTAAACCATGGCAAGTTAACTTGCAGAGGTGTTACACCCTGGAGATAACAGTTGAATAGCATAATTCATTAAAACAAAACAAAACAACCTATATGGTCTCTGCTGCTTTTCATTTTGAAATAGGAAAATGATCTTGGCACAGGGCATTTCCTGGGGATTAATGACTGGCTGGGGTTAATGGCCCTTGGCTTCGCTGTGGGCCATCAACTCCTCCCTGCTGGTCATTAATCTGTAGGAAATGCCCTGTGCCAAGATCATTATTGTTGTATTTGGGTTTTTTGAGAGCTGAATTCGGGAACCCACACTGCTCTAATGTCTCAGAGCCTGCTGGGTGTTCTTACATTTAGGCCCTACACGATTTTTTTTTTTTCCCCTGAGCTTATCTGAATTTTCCAAACGTTTCTCTTAATGGAAAGTGTCTGTAATGCTTGAGGTCCTTTAAAAATACTTCACTGAGCAGCAAGCAAGGTAATGGTAAACTCTGCGGTGAAAATAAAAGTTCTGTGTAGTGAAAGTTTTTGAAAAGAGTGTTCTTGGGGGCAGTCTGTGCCTTTTAGCCTGGGCTGGAGAAACAGGCAGAGCATTGGACCTGGCATGGGAACCTGACAAGCTGTGTCTGGGCTTTCTGCTCCAGGGTGGGATTGCAGGACTCAGCGTCTGCACAAGCTATACACCCCTTCTTAACGCAAAGATGGTTCCCTTTTTTAAGAGAATTTTGCTCTACTGGAAGATTAAGAATAAGAAGAGATAAACTGATTTTCTCCTCTACCACCTGCCAACAGTGTGCGCAAAGTGGTGTTCTGTTCATCCTTCCCAAATTATTTCAAATTCAGAATGCAGAACTTTTTAATATAGATTTTATGCAGTAAGCTTATGATGTCTTCTTGTACTCCATACTGAAATTGGTTTAGGGTTGAATACGAAATTACAGAATTTAAAAAAAACATATCCTTCAAGTGAGTCAGTTTAGTGTTGTGGTCTGTAAGTGGCAACTCATGACTATTTCCATATTTCTTTATTAAAAAAAAATTAAACAAAAATCAAACCACACAAAAACACCACCTCCACCCACATGCCAGCTACCAGTCTTCTATTGATTAAACTATTTGATCATGTTAGAATATAGCAGTAAGGTTATGAAGAAGTGAAGCTCATGCAGCAAGTAGTAAATGCAGTTTTGAGGGACTCAGCTGGTGTGTAACGTTGCTACTGTGCATTCATCTGACATTCTTAGATGATTATTTCTGTGTCAGTGAATTAATGAATTCACTGAAAAGAGTAAAAAATCAATGTTGTGCCCTGATTTTTTTTTTTTTCCTCTTAAATGCCTCTTTCCCTTGTTCCTTCCTTTCTCTCTGTGACTCAGACAGGTCTGTGAAGTGTCCTTTTCTTCACAGGCTTTGCAAACAGGCAGCCTGTTGCTGTCCTCCTCCCCATCCTCAGATGTACCATGCTGTGGAGCTGCCTTGGGTCAACAGGAAACCTTCAAAATGTGCATTTCAGATCTTGAAAATGCCACAGTGTGCATGGGATTGATTTGAAGACAGCTGCAAGCTCAGTAGAGACTGTCACATCTCTGTAGACCTTTTTGATGGATTTAGTAGAATTTCAGCAAGGAGAGGGAGAGATGTTTCATCACGAGAAAAGGTCCTGGCTCAGGTCTACATCAAGACTTTTACAGATCTTCAGATTAAGTGTGAGAGTTGGTTTTTTTTGGGATGAAAGTACATTTATAACCCAGTTCTTGTGTCTATAAGTCAAGGATTATTTCTGCTGTTGTAGAAGGAACACACTGAAGTCATTCTCTGTAGCAGTGATTATGAACTGTCAGTCTGAAAGTTTTACCTAGAAAATGTGATATGACAAGAAATAAGGATTACTAATATTTTATAAGTAAACAATACTATTATAGCAGCATTTTGTTCCAGATGGAATGGTAATTCCTACTCTGACAATAAGCCTGTAACAAGAAGACAGCTTGCCATTATTAGCTTTCCATGTGCTTTTTAAAAATAGATTTTCACGTTCTGTCATCCACTGAATATGAGATGATGTAGGTAAGTCAGGAAGTTGATATTGTTGTTGATGCAATTGAGACACTCTGTTAGTGAAAGCAAAGAAAAATGCAGTGAATAGCAGGGGAGAAATTACAAGCCTGCCTTTGCCTAATCTAGGAAGATATAAAGGAATGGGGAAAAAAATCTGCTTGTAAAGAAACCTTGCTTCAATTCCAGAGTATCTTTGTTTTGCTGCTAGTCTGGTAAAGCCATCTTTTATTGCTGTCAAACGACAAACTTTAAGCAGAAAATATCTAGTCTATCCTGCAGTCTTTTGAGTTGGTAGGCATCCATTTAATTTGCAAATCTTTGCCTATTTTCTCACAAAGACCATGGAGTTTTTTTCCTGTGGATGAAGGGACAGGAGAAAAAGGGCTCCTAGGGGAAGGGCAGTCAGTCATGAGAAATAGATTTTGCAGCTGCTTTTTTCTCTGCACCCAGCCTTGGTAAGGACTGGTCAGAATGGGTCCCTGGTACCGAGGAGGATCCCCTTTTGGCTATACTGGCCTCACTGAGGGTTGAGCATCAGTCCTGATGACTTGTATATGTGTAAAGAATTTCCTAAAGTACACAGAAGGATAAACCAGGCTTCACATCTATGCTGGTTTTGGCTGGGGTAGAGTTAATTTCCTTCACGGGGGATAGTACTGTTGTTGTCAGACATACCCAACTATTTCACTTTGGTAGTGTCAGGATGTGAAATGAAAGGTGTTTTTTGTTGGTTTTGTGCTCTTCAGATTACTGACTTTACAGATAAGGTTAACTATCTAACAGTTATTGTCTAGACAGAGACAAAAATAAGGCTGAAGAGTATGATCTTTGTCTCAGGTAGGGGTCAGGCCTGTCTTTACTGCGTGGTTAAAAAAACAGTCAGAAATTGAGTAAACGTTAATTAAAAATGTTGTGGGCTGCAGACAACATTTCCATTAACATTAAATTTAAATGGAGAATTCTAAAGCAGATTTCTTGGAGCTAGAGCCACCAGGATCCTGATGAAGCTGAGTAGTTAAGATGGTCTGATGTACAGCAGAATGCCAATATTTGATTGTTATATTCTATATTCGTTTGACCTACTGTGGCTTTGTGTCTGTTTCCAGAAATGATCCTGATTTTATCTTACTGTAATGTTTTTCTAGCTGCCCTAATGTTTGCAGAGCACTATTTAGAACATAGCAAAAAACGTGGAAGCAGAATGATGCCCATATTTTATCTACTGCACATAATATGAGTTCTGAAGAAGGATGGTTTTGTTAGCTGGTATTTTTCATTGTATAAATTAGTGGGTGGTTGTGTACATTTCTTAGCTGGATTTTAGCTAGTATTTGTTTTTGCTTCTCATTTCCTACCTGGCAAACATTTGAATGTTGTCCCACGAAAAAATGGATGCTGTGATAGCGATTATTAATTGTAGAAGAGTAAGCAGCTGTTCAGTAACACTTTAAAGACTCGTTAGCCAGATACTTGTCTATATGTATGTGCTGCTTAGTTTTGTTGGCTTCAGCAGAAATTTATCATTCTCTTTGAAACGTGGAACATCTTAGAGGAAAGACAGACTCGTAACGTTTGCAAACCCCAAGACACCAGGAGAACTCAGTTTGCAATCATAAAGAGAAGCAGCCATACCCAAGAGACATCACTACTGGACTAAGAAAAATGTTTGCCAATCAGCAATATGTAATGAATAATGAACAATATTTGTCATTTCCCCAAAAGTGGGGCATTGCAATACAAGTTGTACAGCTGTTATTGTTTAATTGCAGCTGGATTAATAAAACGTAATTTTTACAGCCCATTTGCAATATACCACTGGGGAATACGTTTTATTTCCACTTTGGGTGTCTCTTAATTAATGATTTGTGCCTTTTGAGCATCAATGTTTGGCTTCAGATCCCAGATACAAGTTTATTAAAAATTGTAATAGTTCTTAGGAACTATAAAATGAAATGAAGTGCACAAAATGTGCGTTTCCAGTGCTTGAGTTTAAAACCATTTTTTTACCTGACTTATTTCAGTATTTGCAGGACTTGAAATTATTTAATTTAAATAACTGTTAAATATTTAATTTGCTAGACATACAATATTATTTTCAACAGATTATTTATATTTGTTAGTAATTCAAGATTCAGAATGGCACTGAGAGGATGTGGTCAGATAATATGGAATATTTAAAACTTGCCCAGTGTTTATGCAAAGCAGTGGCAATGCAGGGAAACTGAACTGGTATTTGAAGTCAGCATCAAGAACATGACAGTAGTTAAATGATTTGATTTACAGAATAAGGCTGACCTGGTCAAAAATAATTGACAAATCTTTTACAGAGAAACTGGGCCTTGCTGCTTGTTGAACGGGATCTCCTGTTAAAGTCAAGGCTACATCAGTTCTTGGCTAATTTCCCTTTGCTTGTCACTGGCAAATTTGCTAAGCAAGTGTCAGAGATGCAAAACTACCTCTGGATGAAAATGCTTCCCTACAAATTCCCTCAGACAACTGCAGCAATTTCTGGTACCTGTGAAGAGCAGCACTGCTCCGGGCTCCGTGCTCCACATGCAGCTGCTTGTATCTCTTTGCCTTCCACATCCAGCAGTGACTCCCATTTGATTATTCTGAAATACAGACAAACAAAACCCCCTCTTATTTTTGAGATGTGGGACCTTTGCTTCCCCTTTGGTTCTTCTCAAGTTTTAAGGTGGTGGCTCCCAAAGGTGAGAAGGTGCCACGGTGCAGATGTTGCTGCTTGATGCTGTGACTGTGCTCCTCTTTCTGCTGTTCTCTAGGCAGTCTGTCTCAGTAGATAAAAGCAAAAATTGATATTTTTTGGGATGGAAACCATTGAAAACGCTCTTCAAGTGGGACAAGGTTTTTTCACCCTGGTCAAACAAGCATGGTACCTGGGGATTCCAGTCTTGTTCCTTTTACAGCACAGTGCTATAAATTGAGCAAATATTGCCAGAATGAAACAGAAGATAAACAGTTCTACAACTAGTATTTAAAGGAGCTTACTAAAAGCACGTTCACTGTTCTCTGTGTTAAAAAGAGGGTGGGGGGGGGAAGCTCAGGTAAACATTTGGAAAAAGATTTCCAGAACCCTTAATCCAAATTCTGTCAGCATCAAGGGGAAGGCTGAAGAGGAGGAGGATTAGAAAAGATGATACTATGCAATATTCAGAGAAACTCAATTTCAGAATTAGATTTTTGCCAGAAAATTGATTCTGTTCCTTGTTACAGCAGTGCTTAGAGCACAGGTGAGTTAAGCATGTGCAGCAACCAACCCCTCTTTATAAAAGGTGTGCTGTGATCTTCCAGTCACAGTCCAGCACTTGTATATAATTACAAGCAGCTAACCCTACCTTTTTAAAAATGCTGATATTTATCATGATTATGTGAGCAGAGACATGGAAAAGCAGCTTTGCTGTGGTGTTACCTTTGTGGCCAGTCATTTTTTAGATTGGATACATGCCTGTTACTCCTCCATCCTTTTAAGTTTTTACTCTGAATATTGAAATTGGTCTGTGCCAGGGAAATACTCTCCCATCTTTGGTTTATTCCATTCTTATCCAAAGTAATGGGTCACAGGAGAGGAGTAATGCAGCCCTTCTGTGGATGAATGTACAATTTAGAGCAAGACTAAGGTGAGAATAGAGAAGGGTGGAGAGCTTGCTCTAAGCAACGTTAAATGTAATGCCTCTCCTACCCTCTGATAAATCCTCTTATCTCTGAGCATTGTGGGGAAGGGAGGGATAAAAGATGAAACTATCCCTCACTGAAATAGGAATTTGCTTAAAGGTGAGAGCAGAGTAAAAGGAGCTATGTTAAACTTGAACTGTAATTGCTGCATCTATGTCAGGGTTTGAAGGATCATGCACTGCACAAAGCTTCAATAGAAGAGCAGTCCAGCTGTAGTCCTGCTTTTTCTGTTCCTATTTTCCTTGCTGTGTGATAAGTGAACTTGCCTGGATTACTTTACATGTGATGATAGTACTTGTGTGAAAAGACAATTTAATTTGGTTTGTAAGATCGTTAAGGAATTTGATCTTTGAAACTTCAAGTGAGCAATAAATATGAGCTTGCTGTATCTCTTGCCAGATAATTTTCTCTGAATGTAATCTTTGAAAGACTTGGGGTGAAAACAGGAATGACCCACCCTTTAGACATTCCCACATGTCATGTGATTGCCAGTAGAACAGGATTTGCCTAGTATGGGCACTTGTTATGAAAGCTTGACCATGGGAGCCCTGGCTGAACCTGGGTTTCTGTTAGACAGCTTGACACATGACTTTCTTGGTACTCACAGAAAATCTATACGGTTTGACTTTTAATCACAGGAGGTAGTACAGACAGATGCTCACTGTTTGTGTTCAGTGATACCCAAGTGGAAAAGCTGTTGCAGGATCTCCTGTGAATTAATTTTTCCTGGTAATTAATTGTCTGAAAACCTGAGGGGGTAAGCCAGGAGAGATTCTTCATGAGTATTGCAGCACCTGAAGGAGAAGGTTAAAGTGTAGAAAGTGCTTTAAGCTGCTGACTCTTGTTTGTACCTTCTGAAAATCCTCCCATCTCTTTATTTTCACAGCCACATGAAGATCGGGGGTACTGATTTAAAGCATGAGAGTAATTTGGATTTGCTTGTGGTGTTAGCAGTCAGATGTGCATTTTTATTATCTTGAGGCACTGAGGAAATTGGCTGTGAGCATTTATATTAAGTATTGTTCTGGCTCCACATTTTCCGGTGTGTTCGTGGCCATGGCATTATACACCCTTGGTGAATACAAAGATGCTTATGAAATGTTGAGGCTGAGTGTATTTAATTTCATGTCGAGAAGGACTCCCTGCCATAGTGTTCAGCTGAGCCATTGTGAATAACTGTCAGTCTCAACACTGACATAAAGCACTTTTGTGTGTGTGCGTGATGGGAGTTTTTGTGGATTCAAAGCCCTTTTTTGTTGGTGTATTTTAAAATGCTACAACAACTGGTCTTTAAGCTCTTCATAGCATGCAGAGCAGCTTGGCTTTGTGGTTCTTTGGGCCTGCTAAAGTGGCCTTCAGTTTGGGGGGGTGGATATCTTCAGGCCGTAGCAGTTCCATTAATACGTTTCAAAATATATATATACACAAAATCAGTGTATATGTTTATAACAAAATCATATGCTAGTCTTCTTTCATTGAGCTTTCATATTAATTTCTTGTGTCACTGTCAGTGCTGGAGTATATGTGAACAGCTTTTCCATAAAAACCTTTTGATATTAATGATAGTGTTTTGTAATAGTAAAGCCGGTAGCGAGATAAAATTCAGGAAATTATTTGGCTACAAGTAAATGGAAGGGAAAAGTACCATTCTGATGAGAAAATTGAATTCTTGTTTAAAACACATGGGGTAGAAGTTTGCTAGTCTTCAGGAAGCATAAAATGCCATTAACCACCATTTAGTCACTTGCTAATACTGGATGTGCTTTCTAATTGCTTCTGTACTTTGTCATTGTTTAACACAATCAAATCAAATTGGCCAGAAAATTTTTCTTGGATCGTCATAGTCCATGACTATGTTTTTACTGTTATTGTTTCAGCTTCTTTTTCATCACCCCAACCTTTACTGCTTCGTTAAATTTAAAATTAGACTTTGACAATCAGCCTATTTTATTGGAATCATCAAATTAAAAAAGATATACATGGCAAAGTTGAAGGGGAGGCTCCAGCATCATATTTTATTTCATGCCTAGCAGTTCCTTGAGAGTTATCAAAGTCAGGGATCCTTTATTTGTAATTAAATACTTCTCACTTAAAAATCATGACTAATAAATGTCAAGTGCAAGAAGAGGCACTATTATTCAGTGAAGGTCCTTGGATATGTTTTAGGGTGAAAATGTGTAGGCACGAAGGTTGTTAATTTTTAAAATGTTGTAGGGTTGGTTTCATTACAAAATCCTAAAGTTAACCACTTCAGATAAAGCTCAAAAATCATTGAAACATTTGGGGAGCTCTTGTACTGCAGGAAGCTCTTGACATTTATGGTAATTAAAAGTGAAGGTGTCTATTAAATACTTAAGTTACTCATATAAACACCAAGCTGGCGTGCAACTGTAAGAGTTTATATATCTTAATTAGAGCTGGTCAGAACCGTTCAGTGAAACTGTTTTCTAGGTTTGGTGGTGGCTGGGGTTTTATGTTTTAATGAGAGCCAAAACCTTTGAGGAAACATTGACATAAATGCTTTGGGAGACACCTGGAATGAGATTTATTATCTGGCGATTGGCAGATCCAATTTGGTTCCTGCAAGGCAAGGATTTGCAGTGCCTGGAGCATCTCTTTGTGAGACAGGCTGAGAGAGTTGGGGTTGTTCATCCTGGAGAAGAGAAGGCTCTGGGGACACATTAGAGCCCCTTCCAGTGCCTCAAGGGGCTCCAAGAGAGCTGGAGAAGGGCATGGAGTGATGGACAAGCAAGAATAGTATCAAACTGAAAGACAGAAGGTTTAAATTGGCTATTAAGAAGAAATTCTTCCCTGTGAGGGTTGGAAGGCCCTGGCACAGGTTGCCCAGAGAATCTCTGGCTGTCCCATCCCTGGGAGTGTCCAGGGCCAGGCTGGACAGGGCTTGGATCAGCCTGGGACAGTGGAAGGTGTCCCTGCCCATGGCAGGGCTGGAATGAGGTGGGCTTTAAGGTCCCTTCCAGCCCAAAACATTCCGTGATTCTCTGATGATTCTCCCTCCCTTGCTCTTGTAGTCTGTTTTGGCATGGGTGTTCTGTGCCCTGTGTGGTTTCTTTTGATTCAACTAAAGAACAGGAGAATGCAAATCTTTCAGTTCTCTGTGGAGTAGCCCAGTTGATCTTGGCCCCGGTGACCTGGCTGCTTTTCCTGATCCTGTTACAAGCATTAACTCACGTACTAGGATTTAAGAGAATCTAGAGAATACTAGAATTGTATTTAGAGCCAAATTTTGGAAAATTACTGTTTCTATTGGGCAGCATCAGCAAAATGTTAGTTCTCAGTACCTTTTTAAAAGTTATAGGAATTAGGTCTAACCTGTAGAGAAAAACATTATTGTCACCACTTACTTGATTGTAAATCCCTTTTAATAAGACTTGCAGAGTGCACCCAAAACATATTTCTGTCTCTTCTTGCCTATTACTGTAACATTTAGGGGCTTTCCTGCCAAACAGTGAGATTATCCTATCTCTAGGATGGGCTTTGTTTGGTTTTTTTCCCCCCTGTTCTTGAAGGAAAACCAATGTATGCATTTGGATTGTGCAACAATTAAGGATGCACTGGTTGGGCTGACATGTAACACTAAGCACTGTTATGGAGTGACAGCTCTGTTATTGAAGCACAGCCATAGAAGTAGCACTGTAATTGGAAAGGCATTTTCTTTCCAGTGATGAAAGGTTCCCCTGTAAAATGGTGAAATCTCTTCCCAGTTTGTAGTTTTTTTCACACTGGACAGTACTTTTGGTGGTGATGGAAACAACCAGAATAAAATACTGGATAGCAGATTGTCACTTCATTATAACCTCTTAAAAATAATATTAACAACAGAAATTGCTTTTTGGATACCATATTAATTCAGCTGAGAAATATTTATATACGTTATAGGCTGTTACAGAAACATGTTTCAGTGCATTTCAGAAGAGAATTTGAGCGTGCTGTGTTCAAATTTGATAAATGTGCCATTCTCCTCTGTTTGCAAATGCAAGTCTTTTCAATGTACTTTTTCATGCATTAGGTTTTTAATACTTACTTTTCCACACTGCCCTGGAGAAAAGCATGCAATCCACTGTTACTCTGAGTTAAACTGGATTTTAGTGTAGTCTGTTTCAAATTAAATGAAATTGTTTATTAGTTTTGCAGTTCTAGAGTGCAGAGGCACCCTTGGGTTTTCATTGAGCTGATTGAGGGATATGTTAGCCTATACATCCAAAGAGGACTGATGCTAATTGGGCTTTTCACTTTGATAAAGTCCTTGGTTTCAATGATGATATGCAGGTTAGCTGCGTCTTTTAATTAACAAAAAAAAAATTAAATTCCTCTGCTGGAATTCCCTAACTGGTGAGTGGTTTCTATATGCAAGTATGCTCTCTTGTGGTAAGCCATTTTATTGAATCCTTCACTGGATTGAAACTGTAACAAATTCTATTTCAAACGATGATATTTTTAATCTATTTTTTTTCATGCCATTGTTTCCAGGGTTTACAGTGTGCCATACAATGGATATGGAATATGTGACTGTACCTATTTTGCAATTCTGTTCAGTGCAGTGAGTTAAATTGAGTGCCTGAGCAGCACGTGACTTTCCTGGTAACATCCAGCTTGCTGTGGAATGAAGTGCTGTGTGATTAACAATGATTGTGTGATTCAGGGTGTGATACTTGTCTGGCCTCTAAACATCAGGTAGTAAAAATAGAGGGGATTCTAGTGCTGAAGCACCTTTATCAAATTCTAGTAACTACATTTGTGCTTGTTGCAGAGTTAAGATGCTGTTTAATTGAATCTGAGTGGGAAATTCAGTTACTCTGGTTTTGTCCAATAACCAGGAATGTGGGGGGAAAAAAAAGGCAGAACAACCTGAATTTTGCTGTGATGTGGGTGCTCTTGGGTAGTGTGACTGCCCAGGTGCATTTCTTTGCTCATGATTGCAGTAGGACTATCACAAATATACTGATAAAATAAATGAACATAAAATCAAATACATCTCAGTTGCCTCCTCTTAAAAACATCAGCAAGGCCATTTTAGTCTTCATGATTAGCTTAATATCAAGAAAGTATAACTTAATAAATGGCTGAGATACTTGTAATCCTCTCTATATTTCTCATATGACAGCTGGGATTTCTATCCAGATTCTTTACTGGCTGAGTAATTTCCATATACATTTCTGTAGTGTTTTGCCTGGGGGTGAGGATAGCCAAATGTCAGCAAAAACATGAGGTTATGTTCAAATGATCTCAGTCATGGAAGTCGTGGATGCTTCCCTTCAAGGAAAATAGGGCTGTAAAGAAGAATTTCAGAGAATGTTTTTTGAAGGCCGTGAAATTCATGGAATCCACTTAAACCCAGAAACACTGGGCACATTTCTCATGAGCACAACTGCTGTTGACTTTTGTGGAAGTTTTGGCAGGCTGGCGACTCAAAAGATCACATTCCCATGGTCACAGAGATGATGTGATGTGTGCCGCTGTGCATGAACATTCAATGTCAAAACAATCAATTATGCAGCAGGTGTGGGCTACAGTGGATGATCTCATTTGGCACAGAACTTGGAGAATGTGTAGGAGATGGATGGGATAAGAGCATGCTGGAATAATACCTTCCATTTGTTGGAGCTTAATTTACTTGAGGAGATGAGCAGCATTTTTAAAAGAATTTCCCGTTGCATTCATGTTATTTCATTTGTTATTCTTTAATATCAGTTACAGCTTAATTCAGTGAGAACTGGAAAGTGTGACCCTGTCCTCCAGTTTTCTTTTGGTTTTATGTAACCTGGAAGAAACAGGGACTTTAAAAGGTTCAGCACGTGACACGTTGACTCAGCTCTTCATGAGAGCTTAATAGACCCTGAGCAGGAACCTGTGCTAGAAGCTTAATATAAATATTTTATGGAGAAATGGAATATTATTTAAGAGCAGAAGTTGGTTAAACAGCATCAGCAGTTTCAAACTATGGAAGGCAGGGAGTAAACTGCACTGTTTACAGTGATAATTGTAGGAAGGTGTGAGGTATGAATGTGGAGTTTAAGATGATGCTGTGTCACTGTGTTCAGACACAACCAGATGCTCGTGGGGCTGGTTTACCCCATCTTGTTGCACATAACAGTCCTGTGCAGTCTGTTTTACCTGAAGCACAGAATTAGTCTCAGCTGAAGTTTGTTTTTATTTCTATGGGGCTGGTTTGTTTTACTTAGCAGTCATCTCTCTTGCTGTGGACTTCAACTTTCAAGTTGTTTTTGTTTATATATGTCCTTCCCATTTCTCTTTTCCTCACCCACACTTCTCGTTCCCCTCTCATGCTTAAGCATCCCATTCAGAAACACTTCATCCATCCATCTTTGATATTGATTCAGCTTTCTGTGGTATATGTGTGTGTTAAATATAAGATGGTAGAGTTTTTCTTCTGGTTCAGTAGGCTCTCTTCAAGCTTTTATGCAACTGGGTGAGATTTTCTGTTTCTTTTTCTCACATGAGAATACTGATAATATAAGTAAAGAACAAGGCAACTGCACACCCAGCACAGAATTATACATGGATTAAATAATAATAATAATAAATATATCTGTGTTTAAAATTGATGGCCATTCAGTGCTTGACTGCAATATTATTTTTAATTGTTCAGTTTTCTAGGCAGGCTGAATTACTCTAATCAGCCATACAATGCCCACAGACGTCCAGCACGTCGCAGTGAGGCTCAGACCTAGAGATGTGTAAAAAGGCTCTTCTGGTTATCTTTGAAAGAGCAGGACCACGAGTAGTTTGCATTCAGTAAGGATGAGGGATGCACAGCTTGTTAGGATGGTGCCCCTGTGCTTCCAGAGGAGCAGGAGACATCAATAGTTTAGAGTATTTTAGGCTCTGCAGTAGGACTTTTGGAGAGCACTGCTGACCACGAGTCTTGCTGCTCTCTGGGTCCATTTCTGCTCTTTTCTTTGGCCTTTCCATGTTTTCTCTGCTGCTTCTCCCTTCTTGTCCCCGTTGCTGTGCTCTGAACTCCATTTCCCCTAAATCGGGTGTGCTGTGGTGAGATTTGTTGTTTGTTGTTGGGGAATTAATGAAATCACATTTCAGAAATCTGTGGAAACATCTGCCCCTGGATTGAGAAGTTCGGAATTTTAACCCACAGGGTCAAAATCTGGCAGTTGGAGGCGTTTGGAGCCAGATGCCATGCAGTGATAGTTCAGCAGTGCAGCCTATAGACTGAACTGGCTGCCATGGAAGCTGTGTGAAAATAACTGCTACTTCATTCCACTCTTTCTCATTCTGTCTTGTTGCCAGTTCTTCCTTTGGTGTCCAGTGTTCAGAACCTGTGTTCCTTTTTCATTTTATTGTTCTTTTCTGGTAAGATTTTGAGCTCAGCTCCTTATAGTGTGCATACTTCTGTATCTAGAAGAATAAATCCAAGAGGATGGAGGAAAAGCACCTTTCTGTGGCAGGTTAATGCATGAATTAATAGTAAGGATCACTGAACTTTGGGCAGAAGGTGAATCGTATGGGAGTTGTATTGGTGGTGAAATTGAAAAACTTTTAAGGTCCTATTTTAAATGAGTGATTTATCTTTACTCTCCATACTTATTTCTACCCTTCAAAAAGTGCAAAGAATCCATTATCCTTCTTTGCCACAATGAATAAAGTTATTTCTGTGCTGGAAATAAACAGGCAATCACCAGAGTTGGAGACAGTTTTTATTCTGGGTGGGTGATTTTCAAGTAATTAACGAATTCAGTCATATGCAGAATACTGTTGTTCTTAAAAGCCTTCTGAATTTTGTGTGTGCTGGCGAGGTTTTCTGTACATGAACCTTGAAACAAATTTCAAAGCTATCAATTTTCATAGCCACATTTGTCAGTTTGGCAGCACTTCATTCTGAGCTTGATGCTAAGCATGATTATTGTAAGTTATTAACTATGCTTACTGTAAATCACCCAAATCTGCCCAGCTCTGCTGGCAAGGTGGTGTGAGGCTCAGAGTGGTGCTGGTACATGTATTTATGACATATGCTACTGTTCAGAAATTACCTTTATCTTCAGGTTTTCAAGAAAAAGGATATAATTCGGTAGCGAGGATAATTTCAGCAGTATTCCTGTCTTGTGAAGAAAATTACTGAGCATCTGGAGTTCCCAATATTTTATTTTTATCCTTCAAAAATGAGCTGTTTCTGTTCTCTGATCCTTAAAATCAATCCCTCAGCTGAAAAACATGTCGAAATAACAGGTTACTCTTGGTGTTTTGAGTAATGTTTAGAGGCTGCAGCGGGAGTCTGGCACCTTTTGCATTTGGTTGCTGCCTGAACACAAGCCCATCTCCCAGCCCAGCCTCTGCCCCAAAATGCTTAAATTGAAATTTAGTGGCAGTGGGTGTAGCTGGAGGAGCACAAGTCAAGGCGTGATGGCTTGAATTTTAGTAGGCACAAAAGAAAAAGGAAAAAAAAAAAGAAAAGAAAAAAGGAAGGGGTAAGAAGTGAGGTGGAAGAGGAGGGAAGCCACGTGTGACCTTCCCGAGGGAAGATGTGTCACGGCTCAGGCTGTCCAGTGCAGAATGCCTGGCCACAGCTCCCACTGCTCCCTCCTGTGTCTGCAGAAGTTGAAATCACACGTGCAGTGCACGTTTGTGGCCCCTGGAGGTTTCTCTATTGATCTGTGTCTTAATAATGCATAATAGGCAATCAGAGCTTTCCTGATCTTTTCAGAGACACGCTGTCAGTGAGAGTCCTAAATCACCCCGCTGCTGGTGGCTGTGTCTGACCTGCCCTCCAAACACCTCAGTACCTTTCACTTCCACTGGGACTGCTCCTGACTCACCCAGCAGAGTCAGCCTTGGCTTTTGGAACAATTACAAGTCATCATTCTGTGGTCTTTCAGTGAGGCAAGGTAGATCTGCAGTTGGTTAAAGAAATTATTTCAGAATAGAATCAGTACAGGTATTAGGTTTATTTTGTGTTGTTTCTGCAAGCATGAACAAGAAGGATGGTTTTGCATTATTAGGCAATTTATCTTTTCTCCCCTTTTCCGGCTTTGCTCTCCTTCTGAAGATCATTCTTTTGTAGAATGGCTTACGATGGGATTTTTGGTTTAGATGCTCAACTAATTAGGATTTTGCAATTCTGATGTTGCCTCTGTCGCCCTTATAGGAACATTGATTTTAGCAATGCATACCCTTAAATCAATAGGATGTTTATTGATACTTGCTGGTGACATAGCTAAGTTTGGCAGCAAACTGCAAACATACATTGCAGTAGTGCAGTGGGTTTACTTAGAAAGCAAGAAAATGAGATTTCAGAATTATTTATTGTTGTTGGGCACCATCTGCAGTACTTTTCTCCTGGACTACAGGAATTCATAATCACTGCTGTAAAATAAGTCTTTTACCCTTGGCCTTTGAGAGTATTTAACAGCACAGGCTAATAGAATTTGTTGTAATTGTGTTACTACCATGTGTAAGTACTCATTGTGCAAACCCATTCTGATTTTGCATTTGACAACATCAGAAGTTAATTGGATTACCAAAATAATGCACCAGCAACAATGGCAGAGAATTCAGTTTATAGCAGTAGTATAAGTTTGTCTGTTTGTATCATTCCATGGCTGTTCCCATTTTTACCTTTTTTTTTTTTTTTTTTTCCCCCTCCCCCTATAAAAGGCATAGTTTAGCCGTGGTCATGACTTTTTCCTGTGTTGGTTCTTTAATAATAAAAAAAACGAAAGCTACTGGGGCGAAAACTCATTTAATTTGCTCAGGAAGTAGGAGAATTGCAGGCTATTTTGGATATTTTGAGTACAATGTTTAATGTTTTATTTATATCTGGCATAATAAATATGCTGACCAATAATAAGTCAGCAAAACTCAGTGTAGCTGAACTGCTCAACATGAATCAGCTCCTATTTTTCCCTCTAACCTTGGGCAGATGTCAGGCTGCTAGTGCTGTGGCTGACCAGGTGGATATCCCTAAACCAGGATTATCTAAGGAGGATGAAGGCGAGAAGATCCCAATGGACTGAGGCTGAGAAGAGACCTGTCTGGGCAGGGGCAGACCTGGGATGTCGGTGCCACATCCATGGCATGTCCTAGCCACGAAATTCCAGGCAGAATCAGGTCTTGCATCTTCTCTCCTGGTGAATCCCTGGCGTTGGGTGCTCCTGATGCTGAGCAGTGAGGAGGAGGAGGGTCGAGGTGAGGCTCTGCCTCAGGAGTGCTTCACGGTTCTGAGGGGAAGAGGAGGCTCTTCTCCCTGTCCAGCCCCTTTGTAAAACATGGCATGACTTATCTGTGGTGTCTCCTGAAGGGTGGGATGAGGGAGCACGGTTTGGGGCTGGGCAGGGATACCCAACACAATCCAGGTAAAGTGTTTTGAGTGCAGTCTGGTTTCATTAGCAGCTCTGAGCTGCTGCTGGGTGTAACATGCCCGGACCAGCTCGTTGCTTCCTGCTTGGTGCATCTGGACGCCACAAAACCTTTTATTGGATAAAAATGTATCCAGAATGTCTCCATACTCTCCGTTGGCAGGGGGACTGGATCACCTTGTCCTGGCCTCACACACCCTCTGTGATTCCCTGGACACAGGAGGGGATTTTCAACTTGCTGAGTGCTCAAAGTCACCTTTTCCCGTGGAGCCCCTGAAGCTCCTGGGTTCTCCCATCCCAGCCAGGGCAGAACTGGAGGATGGAGGCTGAAGATTCCACAGTGATGAGCACAATTCACACAGCAGCTCAGCCTTTGCTGATGGGCCAAAAATTGTTTTAGTTTTTGAAATTTCTCTGGCTGTGTGCTAGGGCAAGATAGAGATGTGTGGTTTAGTTTTTTCTTCTTACTTAAAAAAAAAAAAAAAACCACCCAAAACTGTGGTGCCCACAATGTTTCTGTTGAAATAAAATGTATATATATATATATATATAATTTCCAGTTTATGAAGTCTGCTGATATAAAGAATTTAATAAAAATGCTGGCAGATGATTATCTATAGTCATGCTATATAAACCTGGTTTTGTTGAGGTCTAGATCTCAGCAGTAGCAAAATACAAATTATTAGATGAAAATAGTTATACGGTCTGGAAATTGACTTTTTGCTACTTTTTTATGATTTAATCTATTTATATAGAGAGACATACCTTCTTTTCCAACTGGGATGAATCTTGATGAGAATACAAGTAAAAATAAAATGCATATTATCTGTATATTTTTTTTTAATTTATACTGAGGGAGAAAATACAAACCCTTTTGAAGATGAACCTGTTGTGTTTGTTCTCCCACTGAGAAATCTGCGTTCCCTCTCATTTGCTTTATTTCTTGTGGCTGAATTCCCTGAGCATGTGAACCTTCCTTTTCCTTAAAGGAGAGAAGCTTAAAGATAAAATGTGTTGTGTGTGCCCACTAAACCTGATAAACTGCTACTCCTTTCCTGATATAATTTCAGAGGGCGTAAGGGACATATTCCCAAACCTGTTAAAATCAACAGAAGTTCTGCAAACTTTTTAGTGCATTTTGGACCAGGCTGAAAGTGAAACGTGTCACTGAGTATATCACGGCAAGGCATTTTGTTCTCCTGCAGAATGTTTCCTTCCCTTGGTCGTCTTGTGTTATACACTTGCTGCTTTGAAACGCTGCAGTGGGGCTTTTTCTCAGTCTGTGGTGGTCTAAGCCAGCAGATACTTCTTTTATCTCCGTGTCTAAGAGCAGAGTGTGGCTTTAACACTGACAAGAAGCACATGGAGACAAAGACTGACCTTTTGAAACTGATGAAAAGGAGACCCCAGGGAATCCCATTAGGAGCAGGGAAGGTAGATAACAGCTCCTTCCACCCAACAAAGGTACAACATTCTGCTTATTCTCAGGGGACTTTGTAACTGAAGCCGATGTCTTTGGCCTTTTCTTTCGGTTCAAAGCAGCCATCCCTGTCCTTTAATTTGAGTGGTAGATATTCAGTTATTTTTATCTGAATACATAAAGGCAAACTGTTGGAGCTCTTATCTCAAAGACAAAGCAAAAGGCCAACCTAAGTTCCCTGTTTCTCCCCACGTAGTGCCCTACTCTCTTCCAGTCCCTGGGTGAGCCCAGGGATGCAGAGTGGGTGCTGCAGGTGCCACCAGGGCTGGTGGTGGCACTGACATTTCTCCTGGATTCCCAGCTGTCCCCTGGCACTCCCCAGAGCAGTGTATCCATCAAACTGCACGTGCTGCCGAGATCTCAGTTGCACCTATTGATTTTTCCTGTGCTTATAATACAAATATATGCTGCCTTACCCCTAATATAAGATGTGAGAACTACTGTGTCCAGGTGCTTTCTGGAAGGTTTGGATGAAAGAAATAGGAAGAGGGAGATAGACTGGGTTGTTTTAACAATGCTTCCTCCATAGAAGCATGTAATTGTTTTTTCCTCATGTCTGTTTCTGTTTTAATTGGCCAGAATTTCCTGTCTGCGAGTTGGTGGGATCCTTGGACATGCTTCCTTCCTTTCCAGCTCAGTCTAGCATATGTTTAGGTCTTTTAAGTTAATTTCAAAATGATAAAATAGAAAACAGTGTATTGTATCCTTTAGATATGAACTGGCCATTTTCACTAGCAGGACTGGAGATTCATTGTGTTTATTTTACCTGATTAAAAAAGTGTGAGTTCTGGGAGACCTTATGAACGTTAGAAGGACACAATAATTTCTCTCTTCATGCCACGGCTCAGGAACTTGATGGTGATCATAATACTCACTTGTTCTCCTTACAAAGAGTTCAGAGCTTACAGATCTGGCAATTGGGAATTTAGGGTTAGAGCTTTATAAATATAATTGATGCTACCCCTGACTTTCAGTCTTCTAGTAAATAAAGTTGTGAAAGCTCAAGGGAGGGAGATCCTTTCTGTATTAACTGTTTGATCTGATTGCAAGTCAGAGATCTTGCTACACATCTTTAATAAAATACCAAGAATTAGAGCAGTGATTAGCATTATTTGGATAACATTTCAGTTACTTCAAACATTAATATAATACATAATATTTTCTATAAACAAACATATAATGTATTACATTTTCTTAGGTTTGAGGGTAATAATTCTAGATTATTGAAGTGTAGCAAGTCATAAAGTTGATACTTTTCTTTCTTCACCAAGATGTGAAGACAGAAAATTATCTTTTGTGCAGTAATTTTGCTTTCAGGTTCTGTGTCCAGACTTGAGATTGAGAAAGTCCTCTTTTCAGAGGTTGAAAAATATTGCAGGAATATTATGGTTTCCTTTAAATTCTTCTTTTCATCATCCAGTGTAACGGGTGCATATTATTGCCACCACGGGATTGTGCAGAAATTGAAAAGATAAATTTGGATGTAGGGTTTTTCTGAAATACTTTCCTTCATTGAGAGTGTGGGAGAAATCTGTGGTAGTTATCAAAATTTACTGCAATCATGCTTCTGTGTTTTATGTGTCTCAAAAGCAGAAAAGTAAATGAAAGGCGTCAAAAAGGATCTTTCAAAACTGTTGAAAATCTTTGCTCTCAGTGATGCCTTGGCTATTGTTTTAATTTGCTTCAGTTCTACGGTAGATCGTAACAGTGGGTGAGTAATTTACTAGAGCAACAAAGCCATCCCATTACTTCCTGGAAATAACAGAAATGAGCTTTTATACTTAGACAAAGACAGTTTAATTGCAGTGAGCTCTCCTGCAAAACAGTAAAAAAAAAAGTCAATCCCAGAAAAACTTGTGTTTTTTTCTGAGATTTTAAAGTGGAACATAGCTCTGTGTCCTTACCTGCAGCTGGATGTGCAAATGCTGTTTTAATGAAGATACTTTGAACACTGATCTTATTAACAGGAAATATGGGGGAGAAGCTTCTACCTGCCTGATCTTCTTGATTTGTGAACTGTCTGGTTTTCCAAAGGCTGGGATGGCTGCACAGCTGGCTTGGGTTTATACTTTAGGCCACAGAAGGTGTTTTCTTGGCAGGGATGAGACTGCCAGAAATCATATCTGTTGTTGCACTCCCTGGAGGGTTTTCACATCACACACCAGCTACCTGAGCACATGGACGTGCCTGCTCGCAGCAGGCTGCCTGGGCAAAGAGCACATCAGGGGAGACAGCAGGAAACAGATACCTGGTGCTGATGGATTTGAGAAGTGACTGTCACCAGCTGGGGCCTTTCTGACCCTGGGAATGTACATTCCTGGAAAGCAACTGAAGGGGATCCTGACTGCTGCCAATAGGTACCAGCTGCCTTTAAACTTTGCCCTAAACCTTCTCCTTGAATGCACTCTGTGTAATATTTAACTGGCAGGGTGGACTGGCTGGTTGAAATGTTAAATGGCTTGAGATGGCAATGCAGAAAACTCAAAAAAAAAAAAAGAAAAAAATAAAGAAGAAAGCTTATTTGGTTGCTCTGGTACTCTCCAGTATTCACTTCTGCACCACTGTGACTGGTCTTGTTTTGGGCCATGGGTTGCTCTCCTTTCTTCAAGAGCAGAGAAGGGAGTGAGTGATGTTCACTGCAGGGGTTGGTGAACTGACCGTATTTTGGTGAGGTGCTGGTCACAAGGGTTTTGCTAGAGGAGAAATCTTCAGAGACTTGGGACAGCAAATAGTGACAGTAGTTTGAATTTACCTGTTCTGTGTGCAGCACTGTGCACTGTTCTTGGACCTGGACGGTCTCCCTGTGGGAGGTGCAGCTCTGCATCAGACAGTGGGCACTTGGCAGGCTTGGAACTTGAAAATGCTCCCATTTCCTGGGAATTCAAGGAATTGTAAGTTTACCTCTCTAAAGACCTGAGAATAAAAGCCTGTAACTCTGCTGCTTGACTCTAGTCCCTTATCTCTGGTGTCTCTGAATGCTGCAGAGCCTGACTGTGTTCCAGACCTGTTGCATGTCCAAGGTTACACACAGTGATTTCTTTCACATGTGCGGATACCTTGATCCCTCTACAGTGATAAGTTTGAAAGACCACTCTGACCCCTCTCTCTGTTTGTCAGCCTTTCAAGGGAAACTCTTTTGGTTTCCCCAGATAATTTGTGAGATGCCTCAGGTTTCTGTGTCAGTACTGCACTATAGGACAGTGGGTGTGAGAAAGATGTGAGAGAACAGGAGCAGTTTCTGTAGTGTGTCCTTAAGAATCAGCAGACCTACTGATACCTCAAGTACCATGAATTCTTGATTGGGGCATGCCAAGCTTGTCAGAGGAGCCATCTGCCACCTCATTCTGTGTGTTATTTATTTATTTATTACTGAGGTGAATCCTCACACCTCACATGGAAGAACTGTAAGGGGAACAATGTTTTTTATTCAGCTTCCTGAAGAAGATCTTACAGAAAAAGGACGGTTTAACTTCTCTTGTTGATTATTTCTCCTGATACTCTGCATCATGTTGTATTCCCTTTTATATTTTGTTCAGTGACTGGTCTCTGACTAATATGTTTTGATATTTGCTACTCGAAGTGACATACAAAGAAGCTGTCATCACCAGCTGTGCAGAAGATATCTGAGAAAACCAACACTTAAGTACTAAGAAGGAAATGAAAATGTCTTTTCTGCCCTGCTAAATATGACTTTTGGTACTGATTTTTTTTGCCATCTTTCTCACTTGGCTCAACATGCTTGGCTACTCTGAAAGAGAAACACTTCGCTGGTTGCCTCTTGCATGGTCTCCAGGTGCAGGGGCCAATGCCCAGTTCCCTGCAATGCAGAAATAAGTCAGCTGATTACATTTCTGATGCCTTTTTGAAACCTGTAATCTTCAGGCTCTCCTCAGATTTAAGGCATATCAGGATAGGTTACTTCTGTGTCTAAATGGTTTAGATTGGAAAATAAGTGTTCAGCCCCGATCCCGAATAATTTACTGTTCTCTTAAGAGGGGAGAATAGGAAGTAAGCTATTACCATAAAATTTTTTTACTGCAATTTTCTTCTGCATAAGCTTAAATTCTGTGTAGAGAGGTTGTCAATTAGTGTGCAGATTTTTTTAATTGGCTATAATAAAAAGCTAATTGGTGTTTTGCTTAAAGAGTGAATTAAGAAAGTGTTGCTATAGAAACTTTACATGTGTATAGTGCTGCTCTACATAACAGTAGATATAATAGTCTAATGACCTTTCTGAGCCAGCTGTAAAGTCAAAGAGAATGTGTTAAATTCAGGCTGGCTGCAGAGATCATTAAGGAGTTTGTGACTTCACCCATTTCATTGCCAGAAATTGTCTCTGGCATTGTCTCATAGAATGTTTCTCTTGACTCATGTCAAACCATATAACAAATGCTGGTCTCAAAAGACCTGAACTTTTGTAAAATCTGAGTGCTCCAGTTGTGAATGTGTAAACCGATCTGTAATCTGTCAAGCATAAAATGTACTACTGGGAAAAATTCATTTTCATAATCTGAGAAAATGTGATGATGGATTGAAAGTGGCAGCATCTAATCCAAGGGCTGTTGCATCCTTGTATCCCTCCCTTCTCTCCCTGCCCTCTCTACCCATTGAATTCTGAGCCTCATGTGAAACACAGGAATTACAATTTTAAGTGAAATGGGATTTCTGCTCTAATTTGCAATATTCTCTACTAGCAAGACATACTTTCTCAAATATAAACTTTGTTGAGGAGAGTGTAATTTCTTCAGGATTTGTGTACAGGGATTTTTTTTCCTCAGGCTTCCCTACTGAAATTATTTCAGAATCATTATCTGTACCTTTGCTAGCTTCATAAAAGTTATATATAGGTGGTATGGACAAAACTTTCGAAGCATATGATGAACATATTCATTACCATTACTGCCAAGGAAGGTGGTCACTAATGAAATAAATGGCTCTGGCTGGTGAAACTGAAACATGACCTTTTATTTTCAGTTGCCTGATCCTGAATCTTTTTGTTACTATGTCAACAAACAAATAGTTTTGCTCCTTTTTAATGGTATATCTCGGAGGTGTAGGGGTGTGAGAGCCTGCAGCTATTAGTCATGCTGACAGAAAAAAACTTTAAAAAGTTCTGCATGTCCAGATGTGAGAGACAGGACAAAACTATATGATGTTGTTGTTTTCTGGAATTGTTCACTGTGGCTTTTTTCCCCACTGATTTTCAACTAAATAAACAAAACAACCCACATTCTGTGTCTGCTAAATTTGCCCCTGCACCCATCCTTCAAACTGGTGAAACACAACCATGTTTGAGTGATTAGTGTATGATTTGACTTTTTTTTTTCCCCTCCCTTCTTTTTCTCTCCGATAAATGCTTAAAAAAAAAAAAAAAATCAGTCTTCTAAGTGGGTGAATTTAGGAGAATCTCTCAGAATTCAGTGGAATTATACAGACAGCTTCTTTCTGTACCTCTGGGTCAGGACTGAGTAGTGTCATAACTTAGCAGCTATTCTTCCCTTGATACACATATGTAAGCCTTATTAGTGTTAATGTCTTTTTGAAATGCTTCCCTCATATATTCAATATCTACTACTGTGTCCAGACTCTGAAGTCTTATGAGTTGCATGGCATGTGACTGTCTCTGGAGCTTAATAGAAAGTTGGATTTAATCTCATAGTTCATCTTTCGAGCAGTAAAACTGTAAGAAAGATAAAACGTTGTAACATGAAGCTTTTATCTGAGACCTGTGAGCAAATAAGGTTTTTTTTTTCTGGTCCAGGGAAAAGACTGGGTTTTTGGTTGTTTTTTTTCAGCTCCTTTTGTTTTGCCCAGTCAGACCATGAATGTAACATGTGCTTACAGGGGCTGTATAGTCTAGAGGTGTTGTTTTGCAGAAGAATTGTACAATATTCTATTTATGATTGTCAAGGAAATGGGATTTTTGGAACCCAGTAAATCCATCCTTCAGTTTAAATTTTTGCTGCTTTGCTGCAGTTCATTTTACTCTGCCTTTGTGAAGAGGGGACTGCATTTTTGAAGGGCAAAACATGAATTTTCTTTAGGACTGGTATTTTTCTTTTCATTTTACTTGACTGTACAAACCTCTGAGCTTCCCAATCTAATATTACTATTCCTGCTTTTACTGTAAAATCAGTAAAATTTATATTAAAGCCAAGTGTCTGGGAGATGGAACCGCTGCTAGTTAAGTGTCTTACTTGTTTATTTGGATTAGTGCTGGTTGTGGCCCTACAAAATGGAGTAAGGAGGAGCTGGCTGCATTCTGGACATTCAAAAGAAGTCACAGAATCAATGAGGTTGGAAAAGACCTGAGAGGTCCAACACCACTGAGTGAACCAGACCATGGCACTGAGTACCACAATCTTTCCTTAAACAGTCTCTGTGCATTTCTCTCCTTTATTTTTTTTTTTTTAATTACTTCTTCACTGACATGGTTGTGTTTACAGAAAGTTGTGACAAAATTCAGTGGCTATTGGTCCTTTTCCCCCCTTTGTTTTATAATTTATGGAGTGCAGCAATGGAAGCTTATTAGTGGAGCAATCTGTGCAATCTTTATAATAAGCCTTGATTGCGACTGAACTTCAGTGAAATGCACAGAGACTGTTTAAATATGTACTGAACCACCTTGCTTTGCTTGAGGAAGGAACACACTGACAACTGAATTTCATTAAAGAAGGAGGGAGATTTATATGGGTGGTAATGAGGTTGCTACTGGGAAATAGGTTAAAAATTGAAATGATCATAATATCAGTGTTGTTCCTCTTTAAAATAAGAGCACATCCTGTTTACTGATGGATAACAAAGGCAGTTGTTTATTGTCCAGTGTTTTCTGCTATTGCTGAAGTGCCACCACAAATTCCCTGCTGAGGAGTCAGCTGCTTAATGAAACAGACCTTGCTGGATACAAGGACATTGATTTTATCATTTTAGGCAGATATTTTGTTTCTCTAAATAAGAAAACTATTTCTTAAGTACCATCATGATTCAAAATATGTTCTACTTTGCTGTTGTGTCAGGAAAATACATCTTCTATTTATATTTAAAATTTGTATCATTGCAAATGATCAGTTTTCTGTTTCAATGAGTGGTATATAAAATGTGATGTGTTCATCTTTTGCAGAGAATTAGTGTAGAGGCCAGACTGAAAATATGCCTTCGTGACAAAGTCTCTACAAAGCTGATCCCATCTTGGCTTTAAGGTAAATGAAAAAACCTCTTCTAACTTTTCTTCTCATCATGGTTGTTATTCAGCTTGGAAGAAATGTGAGGATATCGTGTGCTCAGAATAAAGAAAGTATTTTAAGGTGTTAAGTTGCAAAACTTAAAATTTAGTCAAAATTTTTTTTAGTCAAAAGTGTAAGCATAAGCCAGTAATTTGAGTATGGCTTCAGTAATTAAAAGAAATGACAGTGGCATGAATTCTTATGTGTCTTAGACACTGCCTTGGCAACTGTCTGGTTTTGTCTGAAAATTGAATATGCATATAAAGGCGAGATCATTCTAATTGAATGGAAAATATGAAATTAAAAAGGCAACAAAGTATAAATAATTGAAAATCAAGTTGCAGCTCTAAGCTTCTGTATGTCGGGAGCTCAGTTGCAAACAAAATTGGTAGAATGGTAAGTCACATTTTTTTTCCTCCTAATTTTCCTTTCATGGTACCGTACTCCTGGTATAGGGAGCGAGGCAGTGAAAATGATGAAGGGGTAATTAAATATCTGTAGGAAAGTAAGAGCCAAACCAGAGACTAATTTTCAGCACTCTACAGCTTTCATTATGTATGTATATGCTTTGATTTCTCATGTATATGGAAAATGTATCCTCTAACTGCATATTTTTAGCCTTTCTCCTCCAGAATTGTTTAACTTGCTGTGGCAAGCTTGTTTTGTTTGTGAAATCATTGCAGAAGAAAATTCTTTAAAAAACTTGATGAACAGTTAGTTACCTGTGGGTGCAGCTAAATCTTCTTAATCCCAACTAAGTGTCCTTTATCATGGCTGTACCTCATTTGAATGTTTAGGGTGTCTTGTTCATTTGTAGATATCACTCTGAATGGGTAATTTTCAGTGTTTGGAGCCTCTCGATTCTATATGCCCTGCTGTGTCTGTGGATGAAGGCAACAGTGAGGTTGCTGTACTCAAAAAACTTGATTTTGAACAAAACTTGCCCCAAAATTGAACCAATGCAAATAGACATCACAGAAACCACCTGCTACTTCATGTCCTAGTATTGGGGTTGGACACTGACACGAGCCATAGACCCACATCCCAGGAGCACAGTTAATTGGAAATACTCACTGTCAAAGTTGGTTCAGTTGTGTATTTGGTTTAAAGGCCCAGGATTGGCCCTTTAGTGTCAGGCACTTCCAGAACCAAATCAGATTGAGTAGCTGTTGGTTATTTGATGGCAGCATAAGGTGATACAAGAGTGGACTTGAGCTGAAAGAGCTGAGTCCTCCCCTCTGTCCTCAGCTTGGCCCTGTGCCACTGGGGGCACCTGGGCTGCTGTGTGAGGAGCTGAGTGAGAGCTGCTCTGCCTGAAGCCAGCCTGGGGCTGGGAGGAGAGGAATCTTCACCTTCACTTGCACTGCCCAGCTCTGCTGGGGCTGCAGGAGTGTCCTGCTGGTGCCTGCCAGGGGAACTGTGGCTTGAGAGTGGCACAGAGACAGCAGCTCCAGAGGTGGGGTGGTGTTTGCACTGATACTAAGGACTGGAGCAGTACCTCCAGTGGTTGAAGTACTGCTTTGTTTCCCTGGAATAAGTTAAAAATAGCACATTTAAGCTTTTGAGATCAATTGGTTTTTATTTATCTTGACATGGTTTAGAGCAGCACTTCCTCATGTTGAATGATAAGCTTCTGGGTTTAGAAAAGCTGTCATATGTTGCTTTATTTTTTTACAAATTCAAAGGACACTTTAGTACTGTCAGCATGAGATCCTCATTGCCTAATAATATTAGCTGTCCATTAATGACAGCTTTTAACAGAAACCTCTCCCTAATACAGCCCTACCTTGCAGCCACGCTGTACCTTTCACTACAAAGCAATTATCTGAGTTGTGTGAATTGGCTAAAACCTACCAGCTATTAAAACTCAGAATGCTGCTCCTGCTTGGAAAGAAAGTCATGTTGTTTAACTTCCCCGTCCCCTTCATCCCGCTCGGAGAGTGGGAGCCTGTGTGAGGGAGAAAAGAAAGGGAGCCTGATGGTGCTTAATGGCTGATGAGTACAGCCAAGGATCCAGGAATGGTTGCCTGGCAACCTGGGAGGATGGGCTGAGGTCCCTTGTCACCGCACGGGAGTTGACACTTCATGAGCTCATCTCTTGAGCTCATGAAGACCGACTTCTGAGGGTTTGCACACTTTATCCTCAATATGTGTGGTGGCTGGGTTAGATTTGTATCTTACGTGTTTTGTCTCTGTCGGTTTCATACTTGTAAAAAGAAACACAAGAGGAATAGAAGCAAATCAAGCGTTTTACTTCAAGGAAGAAAATGTGTGCTTCCTGTCCCATGCAGTGATTGTATAGCTGTGTCTAGGAAGAGATTTGCCTAAAATTATGAGCTCTTAGACCTAATTCCTGGTAAAGTTCTTTTTTCTTAATCCAAGACCCCTCTGAAAATTATCATTAGTGCTAAAAGATGATGATCTGGGGTTCTTGTTATAATTGCAGCCTTGAGAAGAAGCCTTTCTGTGGTTAAACGCAGCTCTGAAGTGACACATCTGCTTTGTTTCCCTTCTTACACAGAAATAATGCCAGGCTGCAAGCACACCGAGTTCTGTGACAGACATGACCTTGTACAAGTTGTTCTTAAACAATTCAAATGGATTTTGAGCACGGGTGTCAGCACGAGAGGTGGCTCTCTCTTTGTGCTGCAGTAGGGTTGTACGTGGGTGATGTTTCCTCAGGGGTGTGGTGTTAATTTGGTGTTCCCCAGAAATCTTTATGGGAAAGTACATGGGCAGTACCACATGAAGGCTGTTGTCATCAAGCGAATATTGATCCAGTAAATATTTTTCTTTTCTATGGAGATAATTATTAAGGTGCAACTGGCTTGCAGTGGCTGCACAATCCCGTGTATTTTGAGTATTTCCAGAGACAGTAATTTTGTTTGCACTTTTTCTCAGAAACAACTTTGGTGCCTCATGATGAGGTCAAAACTGTAGGAAACAGGAAAAGATCTACCTGGCAATTTTGTGGCCGTTTCTTACATCAGGCAAAACTGAGGTTAAAGTGTGTATAATCTACAGTTGTATTATCTTGGGGGTTCTTAAAACAAACAAAAAAATCAAACACCTCTTACTGGTAAGAGCAGTTGTCATTTGCCAAATGTTTGCTTCCCTTTTTGCTTGTGGAGTTCAAGATTTTAGTTAATGGCTGCTCTTAAGGCTCAAACATTAGAGCATTTTGGCATATTCTGAAACCTGACCAGCTATCAAAATACAGTGTTTGCATGGAAAGGTTTTGATGGAATTTGCAAAGAAATCCATTAAATTCACTGCTGGCTTTGTAATTTTCAGACTTTGAATAATATTCTGATTTTTATTAATATTTTCATCTAGCTTCTTTTTTGTCCTGCACAATCCATTCTCTCTCTCTGTCCCCAAGCAAACACCCAGAGGGCAGACAGCAGCAGCCAGCTGCTCCCTGTAACTGGAGCACCTCAGAAAATCAGGTGAAAGGTTTGAAATGTTTCAGTTTGGATAGCCAAAGCCTCGAGGCCATTGTCATTAACAAAATGGTCTTTCTCCTTGCTTCTCTTGTAAGCTGTAGCTTCTGACTTACTATTTATCTTTTTAATGGTTTATACTTATATTACAAGCCCCGAGTTTGCTACAGGGTATTGAGAAATGTTTTGTAGCTCATGATGATTCATGGGAAAGTTTGGATAAACTGCTCTGGACTGCATTTCATGATAACTTGTATTCTTCAGGGCAACCTTGGTCTGGGGCAAGATTGCTCTTTCTCATCATCTGTACGTGTAATTGTCTGTGGATAGAATTGTACTCCAAATGTAACCACTAGCATTGAGGGAGCTGCAATTGCATTGGTGTTACAGAAACTTTGGATCCAAAGCCTCGAAGTTGTGCTTTAGTCTGCTGTGTCAATGAAGGAAAAGATAAAAATTTTAAGATGAATCTGTGTTCATGTCCAAGGTGTTCAAATGGCTGGATGCTTGCTACCCTATAGCGGATTCTAAGATAGCAAAATAACTTAAAAATACTTACAATAGAACCAAGACAATAATAAGCTGCCTTTTTTTTTTTTTTTTTAAACGCCGGGCACTTTGTATTATTCTCTGTCTGTACAATGCATTTCTGTTGAAAAAAGGCCAACCAACTTCTGTAGTGTTATCAGAAATGTTCTTTCATTTGCAATTCAAATGGAATAATTTTAAACTTCAAATCATTGTTGTCCAGCTTTAGTAAGGAATGCGAGTGGAGTACATTAAATGCTTTCAGCTTTCTGTTGAAATGCCTGCTGCTTAGGAAATCTCAGTATTACTGATCTGTTAAAACATTGGTTACATTGAAATGTTGGTTAAGGAAACTTACACTGTGATGCTTTAAATCAGCCATTTTTGACACTTTCAACTTACTTTTGCAAGGGTTTTAATCTTCTTTTACTCACCCATACTGTAGTAATTTCTGTCAGGCTGCTTCGTTTCTTATGGAACTGAAACACCGAAAGTCATGGGAAGTTCAACCCAGGGCAGACAAGAATTAAAAGATTTTACTTTTTTTTGTGTGTACCATGAGCACTGTATGAAAGTGAGATTGTGATTTCTTAATTATGGACACAAAATTAACTTCTCATCTTTCATTTTGGCTTCTGTGCTGTTTTGTGTTACATAATATCCATTTGAGATACAGAGGCAATATATTGATTAAAGTATATGATACAATAAGAAAAAAAGGGCCATAGCTGCTGCATTTTAGATCTCATTTCCTGTGTTGCTTCTGTATTTAAAAAAGCCATGTGAAAATACAGAAAGCAATGCAATAACTGCATACAAGCAAATACCAAGCCAACAGCTGTGTTTTCAAAGAGTACAGCACTGCAACTGGAATTGGGAAAAATAAAACTTTATTGTGGATTTGGGGAGAAATGGAAAACAGTGCTAATCTAAAAATAATTTGTCTTTTTTTCCCCATCAGTTGGGGAGAATAAGATTTTGCTGCCTTTACTCTTTCTGGAAAAATAGAGCTCCTTCTGTTTTCTAGCAGTTCTGCAAAGCTGATTCAGAGATGCAAACAATGAAGAGTGTTATTCCACGCCAGAAAGGCTTGGTATGGGGAGTTACTTATGGTAAATAATTGATCTAACAACTAGTTTGGAAAAAAAGGAGGAATTTATTCAGTCTGGAGCACAACTCGGATGTGGAGACTGAGCTGGGCCAGAACCTTGACGTGCCTTTGTGTAGTCCCAGTGCCTGCCCATCTGATTTTGCAGCCTGGTTGTTAAAAACCAGTGAAATGTGCTTTGCTGCGGAGTGAGGAGCTGTGCTTCATGTGCAGGGGGAAGGTGTGATGTGCCAGGCTGCCCCTGGCCAGGAGGAGATGGGGTGAGGCTGTGCTCAGCTGGACGTGTGCCCTGCACAGAGCAGCTGGGTCAGGGAGCCTGTGCTCACCTCACAGCCTGCCAGCACCAAGGAAAGCTTCTTGTGCCCCTCTGTGTCCCCTGCGGGGGCTGATGAATTTCTTTTAGGTAGCAGGAAACAGTGATGCAGCAGGAAATACCAGATACCTTCCCACTGTGGTGATGCCAGGATGATTTTTTGCCGTTTCTTTTACATATATACCTTTTATGTATTCTCAGCACCCTTAGCAAGGATACTTGTAAGTCCTTAAATCTGATATTTTAGCATAGTTCTGATATTCTGTTAGGCCAGAAGACCAAACATGCTGGAGGCCAGAAAACCCTATGCTATCTTGAAAAACCAAGGTCCCCTCTAAAACACATCCTGTAAACTAGGATTAAGCCCATCTTGGGGGGTACTTTGGCATAGGGGGATTTCACACTATTCATTCAAGCCTCTCATTAGGGCATCCTTGTTAGATATGCTAATTTGCAAGATCTGTAACATTTTATATGCAGTCTACTGTGTGTGTGTTTTGGCATGTCCCACCTTGGCCAGTTGTTGCACCATAAAAATCCTCGTTAAATACTGAGGTAAAAACCTTTTATCCCTTAACTGTGTCTGGCTCTTAATTTTAGAATCAGGGAAAAGTGGGACTGGTGAAGGGAATGGCTTACCAGAGCTTCAGGAGACAGCCACACCTGGCACAAGAGGGCAGCAAGTCTGCTGGCTAGAAGAATAATAAATGGGTGTGGGAGTATCAGGTCAGAGGCTTTTCTGGTCAGTTTGCATCCTTATTTGTCCATAGGTGTGATCAGAATCTTTGTCAGGGACCCTGTTTAGCCCGGTGGATGATGTGTCAGGGCACTTTGGTTGCTTTGCTGGATTCTGGAGGGAGCTGTTTGCCAGGCTGTGCTTGATGGGGTGTGTGGGTTGTGTGGGCAGCCCCACACAGTGAGGTCCTTTGTAGCTCAGTATTGCTTCTCTGCAGGATATACATAGATAGATATCTTTATATATACATATATATGTGTTTTACAGCTCTCCTGTTGTAACAGTCTTTAGTGATTGAAGATTCACTCATAAGATTCTTCCTGGCTCTTCTATATTTGCTGGGGTAGAAGATATTTCAGCATTCAAGTCTTCGTTGGCTTGAAAATCCATCTCCATATTAAATCAGTGTATTTCATATAGTAAATTTGTTATAGAAGCTTACATATGTGCCTGGAATGCAAGCTGACCTACTTAAACTACAGCCCTTCCCAGCTGTGCTAGATGGATCTAGAGATGTGTGTTCATCTTGCCAAAATCTAAACCCATTTTTGAAGAGGTGCTTTTTCTAAAAGAGTAGAGAAAGGATAAAATGGTGAAGCATTTTTTCTATTTAGAGCTGATCAGCTTTTGATTTCCTGTATTAGGTTTCTAGACTCTGTGCTTCCTAATGTGATCTTAGAATAGTAAGATTTACTTCTTAGTTGTGCAGGATGGAGTTAGTGTTAGCATTTATAACGTGAGCTCTCTTGCTGACAAACTTTCTTTATTCCCTCACTCTTCCATTCTCCTTTTTTTAAGCTGCTTACTTTTGTCACGCAATTTTTCCTTTGCTTTGAATTATAACTACAAGATTCATCAAAAGTAGGGGTGGTGGAAATAAATTGTGAAGAGATTTTTAAGTCAAACAAACAGCATCTTTAAAAAGCACTGGTTTGATTGTACTGTTTTCCTAAATAATCAAGTGGATCAAAGGGCAGGGAAATTGTTCTTATCACCTTTTGTGTACTCTGCATTACTATCACTTATAGCTCCACATTAAAGCATCATCTTCTGTGCATCAGACCTTTATAGGAGTTTAATTTTGTTGAAAACAGAATAGACCAAATTAGAAGGAAACAGGAGAAACTAATCCTTCTTTTTTCTACTTTCTGCAAACCAACTTCACAGTAATGCATCTGCAGCTTTGGCTTCTGTGCACTCATCCTTTAGCTGCTGAAGTCTGAAGCTGTTGAAGCATGAGTTGTTATTTATTTTCTACAGACCTATATTTTCATTAACTAGGAAGTATAAGACATGAGAAGTGAATCAGGGGGCCACTGCTGATTTTGATTGTTAACAATTTTTTTTAAATTTTATTTTATTTTATTTTATTTTTTTTGAGATTTGGTTGCTAAAGCTGTGCGAGTAAAAACTGAGGAGCAGGAGTTGATTAGAAAATGGAATTTAAAGGAACTTCAAAAATTGCATTTTGACGAAGCACCTGTTTCGTATAGAGGGAAAAATACTTCTGTGAGGAAAGTGGTCTTGTTCCAGCCTTCCAAATCAGGATTTTGAGAGTGAAGGAGAGATGTTGAGTTTTCTTATGGTCATAAAGGTAAAGCAGGTCACAAATTGTGTTACATTTGTCAATCATGTCAGGACTGGTAAGTCCCAGAGAGACAGAACAATTACCCATAATACAGGTATTGTGAATATAATATATGCATTATTAACAAAACAACAAAAAATAATGAATCCTTCTTTTTCCTGCATACTAATAAATTCCCTTGGCATGTGATTTTCTCACTCAGCAAGGGATTAGGGAGAGCTTGAACAACATGTCAGTCATTTTGCTGGATGTATTTTTGAAAAAGCAGGCTGCTCCTCTGTGCAACCATCCCCCAGCAAAGTGGCCAAAGGGGAAAAACTCCTTCTCTGAGGTCTGGAAGACCTTAATCTTTATTCTGTTCAGTCCACATCAGTGAGCTGCAGGTCACAGTGGTGTTTTGGAGCCTTTTCTGGTCCCTTTAGTAGTAGTTACCTGTGATTAATGCTTAGAAACAAATGGGAACAAATATGTTTTGTTTCTCACTAGGCTCTGAAGTGGTGATGTTTGCATGTGTGTGAAGTTTTACACCACAGCATCCTTGTAACTGTTGAAAAAGTGGTTAGCACAATTACAGTTGGAAATAAAACTTGGACAAGATGAGGAATGTGGGATGAGCTTCTCATCCAGGATGGACTAAGTCTTTCCTGGGCTTTGCTCATTGCTCAGTGCAATCTGTGCAAGGTCTCTGCTGCTGGAACTCATTTTTTTAGTGCATCATCTGCGCAGGCATTGAAAACCTTTTTCATTGTGTGTTTTGAGACTGGTTATCTTTGCCTTTGTGTTTATTTTAATTTTCTTCTATTTTAATTGTGGAAGAAAATTTTTCACTCCCATCTCCTGTTTTAATTGAGGCTGTAGCCTAAACAACTGCTTGTAATTTAGAGGCAAAGCAAATAATCCTCTTCCTTCTGCTGTACCATTTTTTGTGAGATAAATGAAATAGCCATGTTGCCCTTAAAAACAAATAATCAACACTAAAAACAAGGAAACCTGAGAGCCAGCAATATGCTAACATCAGGATCTGTGCCCCTCTGGTTTAGTGAGGCAGACAGGACCGGCACTGTCCCTTTGCTCCCACACTCTGCCATTGTTGAAGGTGAAATATTCATTATTATTGCCTTGTCAAAACAGCCCATGATGCCAGACAGGTGGTCAGTGCAACAAACTTTATTGGCTGTTTCTGTCCTGTGGTACACTTTAAACGACGTGCTTATCAAGGAGCAAGTGTTCACAGAGCCTGGGTCAGAGTCATCTTAGCAATTTGTAAAAGAACTCTGCATAGTCACAGTTGTTATGTTTTGGTTCTAGATACTATTTTTATTATCTCTGCAATTCCATATGTAATAAGTGGGTCTCATTACTCACGTTTTGGAAACATTCGAATGATACTCTTTAGAAAAAAACAAACCCCAAAAAGTGTATTTCTGTTACCTTTGTGGAGTATCTACTGTAACAAAGCATGTTGCCGATGAAGAATGACAGCAGCAGTGTTGGTGATAGTGCTTTGTTTGCATTAATTCTGTAAAATAACAATATTCTTGAGTAAAAGTGAGAGTCCTGAAAGCCTTTGGGCCAGCACATAGAGGAAACCTTTGCTTTTCTGAAGGCTTTCAGTGGTGAGGGCCTCTCTAGCTTTGCACACCCACTCTAGGAAACTTGTGACAAAATTAATGTTCTCTGCCAGCCGTCAGCACTGTTGGTGGAGTGTGCTCCGTTTCTAATGACGTGGAATTTAAGCCTATAGTCATCCCTGGTGTCATCATCCCTGGCATCAGCAGGATGATGCAGTGATCTGCTTGCCATGGCTTCATGTGTAGCATAATCACTGAATTTTCTCTTTTTTAGCCCTGATCACTACAATCCTCAAGTTATGTTTCTGTTCACTGACAAATGCACTCTTCAGACTAAGAAATATTGTATTTGATGTGCAGTCAATATATAGAATCTTTTTTTTTTTTCTTTTCCTGGGAGCAGAACAAACCACTGCATTTTCACACTTTCTGGAGAGGGTGAATGAATTGAGAGTTCCTCCTCTGGAAAACACTCCATTTAAATCATTGCACACAACTGAGCACAACAAACAGTTCTAGGAGAACATAAAAGCAAGAAAACCACTTCTCACTGACAGTCATTGGGAGAGGGAGTGTGAAAAATCTTGAGTTTCCGTCCTTTTTGCGCTATTCCCACTTGTAGGCTTCGTTTCAAGGGAAGAAGTATTTTCAGTGCTATCACTCTCATCTCTTTAATTCTTAAAAATATTTAAGAGTTAACAGAAGGTGATGTGAGAAAATGCTAGAACTTTGACTACCAAATCCTTCTGTAGGTGCTAAAAGCCTAAAATCAAAACCTTACTCTTGAAGGAAGTGCTGGTACCCAATAGCTGAGAAGGAGAGTTATTTTTATTGCCTTAGACTTCCGTTTTCTTTGGAATTAGTAGCTCTTTATGGGGTTGGGGGGACACCTCACAGAATACAGTGGTGAGGGTGAAAACTATTCATTGTGATTTTTCCCATGCTTAGAAGTAATACTAACGTAGTTTATTTAAGGATTTCTCTTTCAAGAGATAGCTTGTGTTTGGGCAGAAATGCCTTCTCTCATCAGTTAATTATCAAATATATTTTGCTTTGCAGTGCAGAACATCATTGATAAATGAACTTGTTTTTCTTAAAGGTGTCTTTTGAAAATAGAGCAACTCAAACTTGTTTGTTTATAGAGGCTCAGCACCAAATCTTTGGTGGTCAAGGAGGAGTTTCTGAATGTGCTCCGCTGCTATCCCCAGGAAGGGATTGTGCAGCTTAGGTATCTCTTTTCTTAACAGGGACCTGGTTGGAAAGCAGGAAAAGACATAGAGCCTTTAATAAAGGCTCAGTGTCTTCTCTTGCACAGTTGTTGTCCAGTAGCTGTCCTAACAGAAGCTTTCAGGAAAGGCCACTTTGGTTTTTCACTCTTGAGGTAAACACAAAGCCACCAAAGTTCTTACTTATTCATTTCTCTGCACACCAAAATAACTTCATTTAGTCTCTGTCCTTCAGCAGAGGAAGCTGCACTAGAGCTGAGCTGGAAACCTCCACCCACCAAACAGGTGTTTCAGTGGAATGTTTCACTGGTACTTCCCAGTGAAAACTCAGTGAATTAATTCAAAGATGATGTTCAGCAGTGGAACTGGAAGTCACAGAGCAGCTGGGGAGATTCCCCAGGTGTCTGCTGGAGTCTGACCCCTTGCACTAACCCTGAGCTGGCCAGGGGCAGCTTCAGATCCCTGGCAGAAAATGTCAGTAGGATGGACGAGCCTGGACAACTGTAGGAACCAGTGACTGCAAAGTTTGGGCCACGAGCTGATTGTGAGGGAGTACATAGCAATAGCTCAGCTAAGCTAACAGAAATAAAAATAATAAAAGTCCTAATTTCAAACTTTAGTGCATTTTTCTTCTCTTTTTGCTTTCTTGGTAAAGAGCCTTTTCTGACTGGAGCGGTCGATTTAGCCCAACTCATGTAACAATCAGGCAAGAATAAAGCATGAGTGTTTTCTTGTAAACTCCTTCATTTCTGCAAACCAAGTGAGAACTTCCTTTGGAATTTTGAAATTGGAGGTTTGGGGGATGTTTGATTTACCTTCTATAGCAAAACTCAGGACATAAATGTCTTTTACTTCAGCTTATGTGATGCTTACCTTGAGGGGTGTTACTGCCTGTGGGGATGTTCTTACTCCTCAATGAGATTTTTGTTTGAATTAGCATAGTTTGTTTCAGAAATTTTACTTGAAAGTATGCTTTACCTAGCCTGAATTATCTTGGAAAACCTCATCTTCTGTTTTTTTACCCTTTGTGTTTCTGTTTCAGTACTTTAAAAAAAAAGGAAGAAAAACCAATACATTTTAGTTTTAAAACCAGACCTAATTGCTTCTGGATTACAAAAATTTTCTAATGCTATTGTTTAGATAATTTTGAGTGTAATCCAGATGGAGATTAACATGGGGAGAGCTAATTACCTCTTTTAAGTTGCAGTTGTTTGTTTTAAAATAATGCTGTGTATTCTCTTTGATTTTTGTCATTGGCAGTTGCAAATGTAAATGTTGAAATAAAACTAACTTTGAAGGCAGAGAGACAGGTGTACTTTTTCAACAAATTGATTACAAATATATCAGACACCTGTTATTTGATTTGTGTGGCAGAAAAGAGCAAATATTTTCTTGGAACTCGGCTGGGAGTGTGGCTGGATAAGATTATCTCCTTGTGCTGGAGAAGAAGGATAAGACAAGCAAAACAACCTTTTGTTTTGTTTAGAAGCCCTTTTTGTTAAACAGTCAAAACAATATGGGAACTGCAGTGTTGAAGGAAAGCATTTTCCTTGGGGATAATCCTTGGGAAAGGCAGGGGAAGGGTGGGCTGGGTTTGAGGTTCTGTGCAAAGATTTTGCCAAGGGGCTCTGCATGGGCAGCAATCGTTGTCTTCAGTGGAGAGCTGCAAAGTTTCCATCCCAGACACTGGGTTCATGGTTAATGTTTAGGTTTCCTACGAAATGCAAATTCACAGGTTCTTTAAAAGCAGCTGCAAACTTTCTGTGGCCTTTGGCATTTTGTCCCAAACACCTGCCAGGAACCAGAGATCTGCCAGGAACCAGAGATACCCTTGGTCCTGCTGCCTGTGTGAAAGTGAAAGGAGAGGGTGGGGAGCCCAAGAGGAGACAAAGCAGCCTTGCCCGGAGCACATGTTAATCAAAGCAGATCAAAGGATATGATGTCAGTTTATAGAGAAACAGGTCAGGCAGGCCCAGGTAGCTCAGGAAGCAGGATACTGATTATTCCCAGAAGAAAGTCAGGTATAGGGTTACCGCGCCACAGTGCAAGTCAGGAGGTCAGAACTTGCACAGCAACCAACTCCCCTGGCTGGAACAGCCTGGCTCCTCTCAGGGGACGTTATAATTTTGTGGAAATGGGAGAGAATGAGCCCAGTGCAGCCCAGCCAGGTAAGCACACGTGGAATGTGTTGGGAGCTCTGGGGCATCCTTGCTCTGCGTGCGGGAGCTTGTTCTGCTGCCGGCTGTGGCAGCATGTCCACGCGAGGGGACTTGTCCTTGCACGTGTTCTGGGGAAAGGAGGAAATCCACATCTCTCATCGCTGCAGTGCAATATTAAAAAAAAACAAACCCCAATGCTTGCATTTAGGAGGGCGAGGAAAGGTCTGATAAGATTGTGTAAGCGTTTGGCACCGTTCTGTCAATAAAGGTTGCTTTACATTTGAGGTGATCTCTGTGGATGTTGGGGTTGCTGTTCTGTAGCTTCGTTAAACCTTCTGCAAATGTTTTTTTGGGTAGGAGGTGTTTTGCACAGCTGTTTTGCACAAATTTCCTGCCTGTTGCATGTGAGCAGGGCGCGGCAGATGCAGGGAGATGAAGCATATTGTTTCTGTTTAGTATTTGTGGCTTATTTCAGCTTGTTGCCTTTATGGTTTTTTTCCTTTTGTGCCTTGTGCTGAGGTAACACCAACACATGCATGCAAAATAGCCCTTGTGGGCACTTGTGTGACTAACTGTAAGAACAGAGTATTCTGTCCCAGGTATTTTAAATTTTCAGTAGAATCCTGAACATAACACTTCATAAATCTTGCTTAGTCCTTCTTTTCCAACATTAATGTCAAATTCTTGCTTTGAGAAAGAATGTTTTCCCGGTGGCCCTTTTTTCTTTCAACAGGCTGTTTTAACATCTCAGAAAATATTATCACCCTGAGGAATTATTCCATTATTTTATCTTCTTAGCATTCAGTGTGTTTTTCCCCCTGACATTCAACCCATGCTTTTCTTTTGCTTGACTTTACCAGTTTCTTCCTGGTCGCTTTCTCATGCTTTGCATACAGGGGGATATAGCTTTGTGTCTGTTTTGTGTTTTGCAAGAATCCTTAAACCATTGTAAAATTTGCAAAAGCTTTTCTGAGCACTAGAGTGGTAACTTTCTAGTCAGTGACAAGATGTGTTATTATTTTTCCCTTGAACTTATTTTTTATATGCATGCACACATGTAATCCAGGGGTTCAAATGTGTGTCTCAGATTTCTATATTTAATAGGGAAGTAATAACTCCATTTAATAATTCCATTAATGCTGGAGGAGGTTTAGTTCACAGAGAACTTT
>VYXD01003410.1:448758-532091 GCA_013397195.1 Hylia prasina
TTTTCCCCTGCTTTTTTTTTTTTTTTTTTTTTTTTCTTTTCTTCTGTATGTTAATAATTATGTAGGAACTGTCCAGAAAATATAACGGTGGCAAATTAGATTTTGATTCAGATTTTAATATTGAATAAAGCACCAGGAATATTCAATACTGTACAGGTCTAAATGCCATTTCAGGCATGGTAATGAAAGAATTGGTATTGTTTCTTCCTCTCTTTCTTCATTCAGAACCTGACTTGTGGTTACAGGGATTTGCTGCTCAGAAGGTTATCCAGTCTAACTCCAATCTTATTTTCTGTGCTGTAGGTGAGGAACTATTTCACTTCTGCCAATATAATCTACAAATAAAACTGATGGGAAATATTTTCAAGCATGTTGTATTTTATACAGGTCTTTTGGGAGCTATGATTGTAATTCTTGCTTAATTTGTGCCTTTTCTCCATTAGCCTTAGTGAGCTTAGTCAGGTGGAATTCCTCTTGATTTCCATTAATGGAAATGGGACAAGAATTAATGCTGCACAGTAATTCTGCAGTAATTCTGGTTTCTAAAAAAAAAAAATATTCTGTGCATGCACACATGCAAACACACATGCATACCCCCAGTTTCATTTTTTCAGTTGCCATCAACCTTATTTCCATGTGTGCTTGTTTTTAGAAACTGTCCCAAATAATTGGTGATTCAGCTGGTACTTTTTAGGAAAAGAAAGGTGCAAAGATTAACATTACTCAAGATACCTGTCAAAACCACTGCTAGTGAGACAACTTGGGTTCCTTTTCATGTTATTTATTTTTAGAGAACTTTGAGGCTTGTGTGAATTACTGAAGGTGCCAGATTGACAGCCCTGGAGGCTGGCTTGACTTATTCATTAGCAAAAGAGATACGGCCTGGGCAGCAGGTGCACAAACCTTCTTGCTGTGCCGTACCCACGCCTTCAGTTCTGCTGGGAAAAAAAACAAAACTGGTTTTGAGGATCCAGGGTTTCAGTCCTGCTCCCTCCTTGCCTTTCCCTGCAGCATTTTCTTCTAATGGTGTTGCGATGATGAGGTTGGAGCCCTAAAGACTACGCAGAGCCCTTTATTTGATTTCCCCCACAGCCGTCAGATGGGGAAGGAGGCTTGGGGCTTACATAAGTCAGTAATTCTCGCCATCTGGTCAATCAGGAAATATAAGGTCACTCTGCCGTCGCAGCATTTTTGTTTTGCACCGAGAGCAAGATTAACTCTTGGTCCCGTTCCGCACTTGTTTGGCTGCTGCTGGAAGTGGTCCAGAGCCGCGTTCCCGCAGCCGGGGTGTGACAAGTGAAAAGAGCAAAGCTCTGAACAATGGGGCTGTGACTGCCAGCCACAGATTGATCCGTGGTTCAGGCAGCGCGCTGAGAGCCCTTCACAAATGTGCCGGAACTCCCTGCGAGTGCCTCGAACTTCTGTGCTGGTTTGGGTTTTTGCCCTCTTTTGTCGTTGGTGGGTTTTTAGAATCAAGATCCATTCCCTTCACACGAGCTGTTGTTTTCAGACTTCCCATGAATTAAGTACTGTTTACTGGAGAATGTGACAATATAAGCCCCACAAGATGCAATTACTGTAAACTTTAATTTGATGACATTGTACATGAGTTGTAATTGATTTTACACTGTATTGTGTTGCTGGATGATGGTAGCAGCTTTGCTGGCTTGCTAAGTGTGTGTAATCCATGCTTGCCTCTGGCCCACAGAGGAGAGAGCTGAATTGGAAAGTTCAAGTTAAAGCAGCTTGTTCTTTCTGTTCTTGAGAGGCACAAGTAAGTGAGCAAGAATGAGAGGAGTCATATGAACATTATTAATAAAACATCCTGAAAAATTTGGGGTTTTTTTCAGGGCTCTCTTATGTTCTGTTTATTAACATAACTTAAACATTTTTGTGACTGGTTTCATTATATATATATAAGATAAACATATTATTAAACAAGTGCATTATTTCTAAAAGCAGTTCCCAGCAAGTTCAGATTTCCTCTGTAATTAATCTGGGCTTTGGATCTGCTCCGAGCATGTGTTCCTTAGGGTTTGTTCTTGTGTTCTGATGTTGATTTTTAGATCAATATATATGTAGTCTCATGAAATATTTACAGACCAGGTCTAAAAGAAGCAGCTACTACTTTTTGCTGAGAAAGGTCATAGGAAAATATCAAGAGCCTACATAAAGATGCTGGCATGCTTGCATGGAGCACTGGGAATTGAGAAGGGAATGTCCCAGAAAGCAAATTTCAGTCTCAAATGTCTTTCTTGCTTCTTGGCTACCAGGTCTACCCAGTTTGCTGGGCTACATGAACAATTTTCTTTCAGGCTTGTGTTTTTGAGCAGGGCTCTGAATAAGGCTAATGAATGCTGTAATCAACTGCAGTTATTAACTGGGGGGTTCTCTAACAAAAAGCAGAAATTCTGAAGGTGCATTGTGAAAGTGCTTCCTCCCCTCTTGGTGATGGATGACCTCAGCCCTGTAAATCGAGGTTGGCTCTCTGGACAGTTACTCACAGAACATCACTGGGTCCCTTTTTGGCTCTTTTTGAATGATAATAGCAAGGGTTTCCTGTGACAGCATCTCTTGCACAGCTTGGCTCTATTCCCCAACCAGGTACAGTAACAATGGGTAATTTAAAATAATTCGTTTTATTGCTACCTCCTGTAGATTTTTGACTTTCATTTCAAAGTGGTGAATCTAGAGAGCTGGAGAAGTATGTTCTGATCACTATCCTGGCACTGTGAAAAATACAAGATTTAAATAGTCCCGCAGAGCCATCAGCAGCTGGAACAGCACAGAGCACTCTTTTAACTTCAGCTGAAGTAATTCGAACATTTTCAGGGTGCTTTTAACTCTTTCATCACAGGAATACCTGGGTTTTTTTAGCTTTCATTTCCCAGGTAATATGTGCTCACAAATCAGGAGCTGAGATTTCAATTCTACACAAGTATTATTGCTAATATAAGCATATTAAATCTGAGAAAACTGCATAAATTGAAGAATGATAACAGGGAATCTGTCTGCAATGGTGAGAATTGACCACAAAACTGGATATCAAGCCCAAGACTTTCAGCTCCCAGTCTGCTTGGTATTATTGTTGTTTTGCTGTTACAATCCTTTCCACTTCTTAAAGGTATGTTGCAGATGATTGCATCCTAATATGTGTGCCTGAAAATGAAACAAGATAGCAACATCTTGCTGCAATAACTAAAACTGAAATTGAAAACATAGTAGATGTACAGCAAAAGGATGATGTTTGCAACATGTTTGCAAACTTTTCCTCATAAGGCTGCTTTAAGCTTTGAAATTCTACCAAATATAGGAATAAGCCCTTGTCAGCAGTAGGGTCTGTCAGATTCAGTGTTTGCCACTCCAGGGAAGTCATCCAAGGGAAGTTGTTGGTTTTTCCCCCAATACATCATTGTTCAGTGTGTGTGGTAAGGGTTATGTTTATTTTGGCTGCTCTTGCACCTCTTTTTCTGAAAGTCAGTCACTTACTGGGGAAAAGCAAAGAGCAGAGGCTGGCGCAGAGGGAATATCAATGTGGTCTGAGCTGTTCAGGCAAAGGAAATCTGGTTTTATGTAAACTTCTTATGCAGATATGAACTAGTTCATAAACTAAAGAGTGCTCTGCATTCATAGCGGGTCCTGACAAGCTCTCTTTTTTCCTCCTCCAAGTACTGGAAGTTTTCTGGAAGTGGCTGGAAATTTTTCCATCTCTGTACAGGGATTTCACTCCCCAGCCCTAGTGGAAAAGGTGGCGATGGTGAGAAGTTAAATTTTATTTGTCTTTTTCTTTTTCTTGAAAAAACAGCATCTCCACTGGTCACCACAATTTAGTGTCCTAAATGCTGTCGTGTCTTGCAGTGAATTCTTGAGACGTGTTTTTTAAAGACAAGTGAGATTGGATTTTTGTTGCATTGTCATTCTGATCCAGGTCTTTATTTTTTTTCCCCTGAGGGTTTGGTTCTGTGTTGGGAGATTTGTTTGGTTGGTTCTCTTTCCCCCTCCCCCCTGCTCCCTTCAAGGCCTGGTCTCTTAATTAATCTCCTGGTTATGCGATATATAGAACTAAGAGTAATTACTATAAAACTGTTAATTTTGCATTTAGTCAGCAATCAGAGAAGCAAGAAAGATTGGCTTCATGTACACCAGGCAAATAGCTAGAAATCATTGCAAACCAACAGTGAACTTCAAAGAGACTTGTCATCTTCTTCCCTCCTGAGAAAAGTGTGCATGTTCTGTGTGATGTTGGAGCTTTTCACCCGAATTTTAAAAATTTAAAATTCTGGGTTTTTAGAGTTCACTCTCATGTTTCAGCTGGTGGAGAGCCAGAGGTACCTTTGGGCCTGCCTGGTACCAGGGGTCAGCTCCCTTGGACTGTTGCTGCAGCTGCTTCTGCCTTGTTCCAGTTTCATTTTTCTGGTTATATTTTGGTCATATCCTGAAGCTCTTCTTAGCATTCAGGAGAATAAAAAGCATAAGCTAAAGTTAACTGAATCCATCACTGTAGAAACAGCTATAGAAAGTGGAGCTCTGCTTTTTAGCCTGAATGTTACTGTGAATCCATAGTGCTAGGCATAATAGCTGGCTTTGTCAATTTGTGTATATATTCATCTTTTTCTTCAAATAGCGCTTTTAAAAGTGGCATTTCTGCTGTCTGTGTAAGCTCAGATTTTTCTGTGCCTTCATAACACAATTAAGTTTACCACATTTTATTCCTGCTAGCCTTGCAAAGAGGGCCTGAGTCAGACTGTATTTGTTCTTGTGCCTCATCAGCAGAAATGTTTACCAACTTTCTAGTTTTGCTTTATTTGTGAAAATGCAATGAAAGTAATGGGGTTGCTCTGGTATCAAGAGGGTTTAATTTGGTTTATGTTGTTATTAGCCTTGATTGAGACATGAGCAAGAAATAATCCAGTTACTCTTCCCTGGCCCAGGAAGGAGTTTTTGGGGCTAACAGCAAAAATATATGTCTTTTCACTTATAAACGGAGTCTATTTGACCTGATAATCTGAAGTTACAGCAAACCCAAGCCACTGAATGGTTGTGCACAAGGATTGTTGTTTCTTCCTCCTTATGCAAGTGATGTGTTGTTGTCCTTGATCAACTCTGCTCTCCTCTTCTTTGCTGTCTGTATGCCTTTGGTAAAGCAAAGCATAGGCAGACCCTTTGGGTTATAAATATACAGCCATTCCCATATGGCAGTCAATTTAATTTAAATTACCATCTATTGCTCCAGCTCCTGGCAGCGCCAGTGACTCTGGGACCTGGCACTCCCCCCATGGAGCAAAGGGACTGGAAATTCAGTTCTCTGGTAGTTCATGGGCATTGTGGCCACCTCCTGTAAGCTGGAGCACAGCTTGACTAGCAGATAATGATATAAACCCTGTCTTCTGCATACCTGAACAACAAAATGTTTATAACTCCTGCTTTCCTGATAGAGAGAATTCTTTCCTAGTTACTGTTTCTACACTTACGAGATTACATGTAAAAAGCATAAAATCCTTTATATTATCCATAAACATAATAACAAATGCTACACTACATAACTTAGACTTAGTCAATAATTCTAGACTTAGCCTGAGGGGTTGAAGAGAAAATTATTCCTGTTACAAATTTTAATTATGCCATAAACTCTGGGAAATAGCTATTGATCTTCAGCATCTGGCATCAGAAATGTCGCCTGCTTTTTCTGGTTATTTAGTTTGTCAGTAGCATTGTCATAAAGGATAAAAATAAAAAATGTCACAGGAGATGAAGATGCACCATATGCAAATGAGAATATTTTGGTTTGTTTATGTACTAAAAATATTTTATTGCTGAAGAGTTTTTTGTTTCTTACCAGATTTTTTTAGCTATCTCCAGAGAAATTTGCATTTGAGATGCAAGAAAGCAAATTCTAATTCTATCAAAGACTCTTTCTCACCATGGGATGCTGTAATGTGTACAGTGTGTTTCTTGTCTTAGAGGTACATTTAAAATTGGAATTCAATTAACTTCTCTGTTGTGGAAGAATTATAATTTCAAGGGCCAGATGAGACAAAGGCTAGAACTTTATTTTTGCATTTTTTTCTCTTAAACCAGGGCTGTTGGATGATGGTAGTGCCAAAATTTTAAATCAGGCTTAAAGTAGTAACCTAAAAATGCAATTCTGCTCTGAAATCAGTGGCTCCGTGTCACAGTGAGCCCTTGCTCAGATGTTGCAGAGGAGAAGGAAAAGCTTTTAAGAAGTTTGAATTTCAGAGCAGGATGTGCTGAGGGCAGAACTAGAAGTGCAGACCACCTTTGCAACCCACATAAGGCACAGAGCCAAGTGTGTTGTTCGGTGGTTGGTCTGCATGGGATTCATGAGGTTTGATTGTAGTGATCCCCAGAAATAGTTGTTTTAGGTGACTGGAAATACAGGCTGTGCCCCAGTAAAACTGGAGTGCAGGTGTCCCTGTAGGCAGGGTACATAAAGCTCCCTTTCTTTTCCCATATCCAAAATGGTCTTCGAGGAGACACTGCTTTGAGGCAGATGAGAGGTGGTCTTCCCTGTCCAGGAGAACTGGAGCTACGAAGGGGAAAATGGGTTGGAGAGCTCCAAAGAACTGGCCCTTGGAAGGACAATGGAGGGCATCTCCCCAGTGACAGAAATAACAGAGGCTCTCTGAGTGCTGAGCAGGTGCCTGGGGGCCAAAAGCACTTTGTGCTTTCCCCCCAAATGTCTGAAGCAAGGAGGGAATTTGTGTGGTGCTGGGACAAACACGTGCTGCTGGCTCAATGCAGAGATGCGGTGCACACAGTCCTAGTGCCAAGCACTGTGCTGATGCATATTGAAAGGATATTATTGGATATTAAAAGGAAGGATGTTTTTAAAGCTGTACCGTGGGCTTAGAAGGAGCTCTGTAAAGGAGACTCCCAAGAACACCCTTGAGAAATACTGTACTTTTCTCCCAATTACAGCAAGGGATGGAAGCACCTCTGTCCCATCCTGCTGAGTAGTTTTACTTAAATTCTTATCTTCTTTTCTCCGCCCTGTGGTGAGCCATGTGTTACCATACACGGCATCTGAAGTTTCTCAAACTTTGTGCACGTGACTGTGACCTCTTATTGAAGAAGTAAACTCAGCAAAGTAGGACGAAGCTGCCTTCAGAGGGGCAGCTTGTGGTGGCTGTTGCCAACTCTTCGGCAGGAAATCATTCCCTCTAAGAGTATCTGCCAGTGGCGTATTGATGCTCGAACCCTCCTGGCTGACTTCACTCAGCCTGGCTTTGAACAAAAGGGATAGAAGCAAATACCACTGAGGCTTGCAGGCATTTGAGGTGGCCAAGCTGACAGGTTGCACTCCAGCAGGTAAACGGAAGCCTGTTAAGAGCACACAGAGACAAAATGTGTTGTGTGAGCGTCAGGTGTTTTTTGGGACGGACCTCAGTGAGGCAGACAGCTGTGGCTGTTTCAAGGACACGGAGCAATCATGCGGGTTCTGAAGGATTTCTGTGGCAAGTTCTGACTTAAATGTTTTCATGTAGGACTGAATGTCTGGATCAAAGCTTGCATCTGCATTCACTTTGCAGAGCAGGACTGAGGTGGCATCTCCATCTGACTGTAGAGCCCTCTCAGCAAAATGTAAAACACTGCACCATCCCCAGTTTTGTGATTTCTGAAGAGCCCGAGCAGAACTTGAATAATACTTTTTTGTCTGCTTTCATTCTCTAAAAAGAGTGAAATGTATGAAATGTATGCAGTTTTCACAGGGAAAAAGACTCATTGAAATGCCCAGTTCTCTCGAAAAGCTTCCAACAGCTTCTGAACCCAGACCTGCAGTTACCCTTTAGCCATTTAATTTAGGCCTTGTTCTCCAGGAAAGTTCTGCCATTTATGTGTTCTACCATTTATTTTGGTGACAAAGGGAAGCTCAATACGTTGAAAAATATAAGCTCTAATTTTCATATACTTGGGTTTTTCTGTCTATTGTTTCTGGCTGGCAGGTCAGATTTGTACTGCTGCCATACGCAGCAACTTAAAATTCATGTTGGTGTGTCACTGCAGTTACTACACTCCAGCCACCACACCAGAAAACTATTAACTTTCAGTTAATGATAACAGAAAATGTTTTATAATAAACTGTGAAATAACCTAATCATCTTCAAAAAGTGTAAAGATTTTATATCAAAAAGCAATTAAATATTGGGGTTTTTGTTTGTTTGTTTGTTTCTTTTTAACAAATTGTAAGACATGCAATTAATTGGCTTTTGCTTTGGAGGGAATTTGTGCTTGCTATATAGCATGATGTCTGCTCTAACAATAGATGTCTGCCGCTGAATTTTGGGATGTTTACATGCAGGGAGAGGCCCTTTTTGGTAGGGAGAGAGTAAAGTGGCAGCTTGCACCCAAAAAAGCTCGGTGCTGTGTTGTACTCTGGAGACTCAGATGGGCTGTGAAAGAAGGACTTGTCTAGGTTTTTGGTTGAACAAGAGATTTTCTCTGTGGGCTTGGGTTGCCCCTTGGCTTGCTTTGTGCAAATCACTTCACTTTTTACCCTCAAGTCTCATTTGAGATCAGCAGCAGGAGCTGCCCGTGCTCTGCAGGCAGCACAGGGTTAAACTCCGTCAGTAGTTCTCAGGTGCCTTTATCTTAGGAAGGTAAATACGATATCGATATCAGCAGGGACTACTGACAAGGGCCTTTGTGGGTTTAATTGGCTCATTTCTAACAGTAGAGGAGGGTGTTCAAATGAAATGGGAAAAAACCAAGGTCTTCTGTGCAAAAGGAAACTTTGCTAAACTGTGGGGTTTGAACGAGCTGAGCTAGAAATCAAGAGGATGTATAAAACTCTGTGAAAGATGGGAAGTGAAAGGTTGGGAAAGAATGAGGAGCAAAATGAATGTGATAATCTGCCCAGAAAGCATTTGTGCTGTATTTGTGGTCAGTTAGGAAACCTGGCAGCACCAGCCACTTCCCTTTGCACTGATAGAAGCCTCAAACCAGGGAGGAGGTTTCCACCTTCCCCAGGGTGTTCCTTGTTTCAGGACAGACTTTTTTCCAACACCCAGTTGGCCATACGTCCAAAACGCCGAAGGCACTGTACTAATAACAGGGTTATAAAACAAGTTGGAATGCGAGGCTGGATGTAATTATAGATGTTCCCTCCACCCCGTGCCATGTGGAAGATTCAGGGAAGGTTTCTGGGTGAGGGAGGGATTAGTTCTTTCAGTGCCCTGTGTACAGCAGTGAAGTGAACACTTCTCCTTTTATCTGTGCTTTAAAGTTCAGTGTCAGACTAAGTAGCTCTAAGCACACTCCAGAGGTGATCAGGAAGTGAAAGGTTCCCTGTAGATCACTTCAGTGTTGTTCCTTATTCTGCTTTATGGCATTTCCAACTCCTTTTATGATACAAACACGTGTTTGCTTCATACATGAATTCTCGAGTATTTGCAGGGATTATTGTGGGAGTGTTTTGTAGGTTGTTTGTTTTTGTTTTTTGTTTTTTGATTTTTTTTTTTTAATGAGGATGGAAATTTATGTAGGATAATGATTTGGTATTTGTTTGACTCGTGGAAATGCTAAGTATTGTAAGATTTCAAACATCTTGGGGAAAAAAATCTAGCCCCCTAAATTCCCTAAATTTACTTTAATCAAATATTATATCCAATACAGTCTTTCTTAAGTGTGAAAGCTGAAATTTGTCTTGGAAATGCAATGTATTGTTTATTCTGATATCATTAAGGTAAGCTATATCCTCCAGTGTTGGCATGGATGTCTTGGAGTCAGCAAACAGCAGGTGCTGACATCTGGCTCTGCTGAAGGTGGCTCGTCACATCCTTCAGGGACATCTCAAGGGTCCATAAACCAGTCTTTAACTCACCACTGCACTCTTCCTTCCTGTGAAGATCAGAGATTACAGGTTACACATCTGGAAATCGTGCCCCAGCTCCTGCAAGCACAGGAGTTAACTGATGTGTGATGTGAAATCCGCCACACTCCAGCCGGGTGCGGGTGGGAATGTGCATGCACAGGCAGGGCAGTGATCTGGCTTTGCCTGCAGCCCTTTTCCAGAAATCAGGAGCACTCAGAGCACACTCTCTGCCCACCCTGGGCCCCTCCCAGAGACCAGGACAGAGACAAATGAGCAGAGCAGCAAGGCAGGGTTGTACAGCACCTCAGTGCACGAGTTCTGTGGTTACACGTGCCAGAGCACTGCTTAAAGTTCACTGTGCTTTATACACTGAGCTTATTACTGAGTTCACCTTTAGAACAACGTAGGGTTTATGTGTTTTGCCTTCCCAATACATGGTTGTGCTCCTAACCTAGGAAGTTAGTGGTACATCCACAGGCAATAATCATATTATTTCTCCAGGCGTCCACCTTGGTCAACAGACTTCTCCTGAACAGAGTCAGCAAAGGTGGAAGAGGTTTTCCTTCAGATCTTCCCAAAAGGAAGAGAAAAATCAAACTGATTCTGAGACCAAAAGGAGTCTTAGTGTCTAGATATATGTAGCCTCAGGGTATTGTGTTCCATGGTTTCTTTTATTTATGTAAAATTATATAGCTTTGTTTCTTACTTTATTGCTTTGTCTTTAATGCAGACCAAAAGGAAACATTTTGCTGGATTTAAGGTCTGTGTCCCAGTTCTACAGCGTGGATGATTCCTGCTGTGCTCCAAATGAATGAGAGGATAAGGTCCAGTAAAACCTGGCTTTTGTCTGTTTGTCAGCTGTTCAGTTTAAGAAACTTGGATTGTTCCTTTTTTTTCCCCCCGAGTTTGGTGTCAGCTGCAGCCATTTGAACTGGATTGCACTTTTATTGCAATCCCAGCAAAGCTAAAAGATGCAGGAAAGAAAAATCAACTTCATATTTGGAAAGAGATGTTTTTTAAAAAAATGAAATAAAATGGGTTTTCTATTGTCTCAGAAACAGATGTTTGTTTAAACCCAATCATGAACTTGTGCTCAGATTTAATTTATTGTTTAATTTTGTACCAGTCTTTAGTAAATAAACTGCCTTGGGAGCAAGTGAATCGGAGCTTTCTATATGCTGAAGTCTTGGAATGAGGCTTCTTTCAGCCGAGTTCAGCATCCCAGGAAAAGAAACAAAATTGCTGATGAAGCAGGCTCATGTATATAGATATTTGTCAGGGTTTTAAAAATGCAGCAACCTCAGTTTGCAGCACAACTCTGGTAAAGTCTGAGTAATTGAGTTCAGTCCAAATCAAATCAACGTCTTCAAAACTCAGGCTTTTAAAAAGTGGAGTTTGTGTTGTTTTCTTTTTGGTTTTGTTTTTTGGCTGTGGAACTTTGGCTGTGTTCAGGCATTTCATCCTCACTGCCTCTGAGTGCAGACGGGTCCTAAGTGGAGGTGATGAAACCCAGCTGGTATCTTTAAATTATTTCTGACCAGATGTGAAATCGCCCACTGAAATTTTGTGATGGTCATTTTGTTTTCCTTTATGGAAATTCTTAGCTGATAAGCAAACACAAATCTTTGAGGATCAGGGTTTGAACTGAATCCAAGCTTTAAAACTTTCCCTGACTTGCAGTAATATACTTCAACAGATTACAGGCATTATAAGCACAAACATACGTGTTTGTTTTTGCTAAGTTTTTGCTAAATCTATTTAACAAGTTTGTCCTGACAATCACAGTCTATTTGAATTATTCCTCTTAAAGACCACAGTAAAATTGTCTGGATGTAATTTCATTCACTTTATCTTGTTTCTATTTCTCATTCAGAATTGGAAGAGGGAGTATCCAGTCCACCCACTGACCCATGTCTGGCTTTCCAGAGAAACAAACAAACAAAAGAATAATTTAAAAAACTGACTGTTTCAATCCTGAAATACATTATTAAATTCAAAATATAGGACTGAAACTTTCATTTGAAAAAGGCAACTTACAGTTGATTGTATATATTAAAAAAGGTCGTGTTTATCCCATTGAAATGCTTCTGTTTGACAGGCTGTTTATAGCACCATTTGTTCCTGTTTTCTGTTCTTTTTTACAGCATGTATGGCCTAAAAGTTGTAATTGGTCATGTTTTCTCTTTTGTCTTGGTTTGACTTTGGTGTTTGTTTTGGGAAGTGAACGTTTAGGTCTTTGAATATGCACATCTGTTGTGAAGATGGAAAATTGATAGAGGCATGATTGCTTACTGTAATAGGAGAAAATTAAAATCCTATATTCCGTGGAGCAGAATAGGAGCAGAATGCTGAGATAGCCCATTTGAAAAAGCAGAATTTTAAATGTTCCTGGGTTGTTCAGTTATCATTTGTAAACCCCGTAACTGTGAGGCATTGCAGCCATTTTAAATTACTAGTGTATAAATGTTTAAATTATGCCAAGTATAAAGATAAGCATTTCTGTTATGCTTCTGAATTTGGAGATCATCAGTAACTTCCTATTCTTCATAAAGTTCAATTTCATGCAAGAGTAACTGATGTTTTCAGCTGCAGTCAGTGGTGCTGGGGCTCTGCAGAGCTGTTGGGTGGTGAGGGAGAAGGAGCCAAAGAGAAATAATTTAGAATAGCCTATGGTTGATTTACTAAGGCCATTGTGACAGTGTATCCATGTCACGTTATTAAACACAAGCATTATCATATTAGTCAGTTTATATATAATGATAACTGTATAATTACTCTATTTTATATACCCAGCTTTGTGCCCATTATCTTTCAGTCTTAAATCATTAAATGCAGATTTTAGCTTCCATATGAATACGAATGCACTTTTTTCTTAATAAGGTCAATCTTTTTTAAAAAAAGCTCAACATCCTGCAGATGTTGCCTTTACCCATTATTAAAGTTTCCCTTTCTCCAGTCAAAACTTAATACTTCTAGACAGTTTGTCTTTTTATAATTAACTGAAATTAGGACATAGTGAAAATGTGTTTTTAACTACTTTATTAGTACTATTTGAAATTATTGTCTTCTTTCCCACAATGAATCAAATTTCTAATGATTCTTCCTGCTTACTAATTTGCATTGCTGTCTGGCTGCCTTGCATTTAATCAGCAAGAATAAACTGCTAATAGATCACCAAGAATCTGTCAGGAGCATCAGTGCAGCAGTGTGAGTGCTGACAGAGTATGGAAATACCTGGAAAGGACGGGCTCAGTCCATTGGGGATTTCATCCCTGGTCAGAAACACAATGGTTGGCATCTCAAAACCTTCAGCAGTAACCCAGATCTGTGATGGGGCTTTTCTAGGAACCCCCTGTTTTCTGCCTGGCTTAGAATGCTGCTCTCGTCCTGCTGCCTCCCAGTAAGCAGCAGAAATATGTTGATTTTGGTAGTGAGTGTTTACAGAAGTGCCTGGTTCTGCACTGCTGTTGGTTTCCATTCACAGAGGGTTCTGAGTTGAGTAGGAATGCTCTGCATGGTTAACTGCAAAAATGAGATTTGCAGCTAGTTCTGAAAACACCCAGCTGGGAGCTGGAGACTTCCTTTGGTAAGGACTTCCTGCTTGCAGAAATAGTACAGTTTGTGGCTATTAAATAATATACAAAAGATTAAAAAAAAAGGTGAAATGCTGTAGTCTTAACTTCCTTCCTGTGCTTACATTGCCAAAGACCTGGTCCAGTGGAAGGTGTCCCTGCCCATGGCAGGGGGTTGGAATTAGATGATCTTTAACATCCCTTCCAACCCAAACCATTCCAAAATTCCATGATTCTATGATTAATAATGATTCATGCATTAAAAAAAATAAAACAAGATGTATTAAAATTATTTAATTTTTTTGATAGAAGCCCAGAGAAGTTAGAGGAATGATTCAGTCTTTATCCAATACAGTAATGAAACTCAAATTCAAAACAATAATTGGTCGTTAATCTCGGAAAAGACAAAATCCTGAAAGAAAGAACAATAAAATGTTTTTTTCTGTAGTAAGGATTCCCATCCTCTCTATGCATTTCTGATAAAGAATGAAAGGCTTAATGAATGTGGAGAAAAGAGAAAGAAGAAAAATTGATTATAACTAAGGTCTCTGTGTGATTGCATGGAATTTGCAATGTTGGGCTCTTATAGCTGTGAAACATAGTGAACTATAAATACTTGGAATAGCCTGAAGTTTCCAAGGTCAACACTGCAAGGAAAAAAAAAATAAGAGCTGCTAATCCGTATTTGGCTAGCTTATTTTCCAGAACTTAATACTTGGGGGAGAAAAGGTTGTAGCATTCCAATGATCACAGAACCATGGACAGGTTTGGGTTGGAAGGGACAGTAAAGCTTGTCCCATTCCACCCTGTGCCATGGGCAGGGACACCTCCCCCAGACCAGGCTGCTCCAAGCCCTGCCCAGCCTGGCTTTGAGCACTTCCCTCCATCCCCACCCAGGCTTGGGCAGGTTTCTTTGGCTACCACACCACCAGTGAAGAAAGAAATTTGAGTGTTTTCACCCATGTGGTTTTAAGATAATAGGACAAAAAATGACTCCTTTGCTTTTTCTGTTGTTGCACGTATCACACAAATGACAAAGCCTTCGCTTGTCATTATTTCTTACAGTTTAATCTTGCTGTTGGCAATATCAGGGTGTAAAAAATATGAAAGCATATTTCAGTCTTACTCTTCAGGATTTTTTCCCTTTTTTTTTTTCCTAGCAGATCCCCAGCGCTATTTGAAGTTTAAATGTTTTTTAAATCTGTCTGGTAGGAATGATGATGTGCCCTTCCCTTCCTAACTTTTGAGCTAGCCTAACTGTTAGTTGTGTTGGAGGGAGGGAAGAGAGAGGGGACTTTGTCAAATGAGCTTCATAACCTGATTATAGAGATGATTGTAGTACACTGCCAGCATTAGGGGAGCATTAAACACTCATTAGGGCTCTGAAGTGTTATTCATTATGAACCTGGCTGCAGCTGGCATTCAACTTTTATCTTACATGTTTTGATACAGTAATAAAAGTGTAAATTACAAATGGGAAGATTCTAAGAGCAAGAATAACAAACAGATCGGTATTTTACAGTCCCTTTCCCAGGCTGAATATTTTTGTTCTCTTTCCCTGTTCAGGGACAGAAGCTAATCCTAGCCAAGGCACTTTTGATAGTGCTCACAGAAGAGATTATTCCGTAGGGACTCAACTTGCAGTTACAGCTCAGAGCTGATGTGACACCCTAGATTAAAGTGCTGCAGCTCCGCTGAGCTGCAGCCGAGTGGCACCTGTCCGTGGGAAGGACAGGTGGGTGATTGAGAGGGTTGTTTTCTAAATCTGAGCCTCGGGTGACACATCTGGATCCTAACACGGGTGTCAGTGATCTGTTGTCACATTAGTAATGCATCAGGGCCCTGCAGCCCTGCTTCACGTGTCCCTGCAGGATCCCACTCGTCAGACTCCTGAGACGTTGCGCGTTCGTGGCCGCGTTGAAACCCGGCGCGTCTGTGAAAATGAAAACCCTTTTTTCACCCTTCTCCAGTTTTTCCTTTTGTGTCATTGTCCTAGGCTGACTTGATGATGCTTGTATCCTGAATCGTCTGTTCTGTGCTTCATGCCGGGGTCAGGATTATTTCAGGTGGTGTAAGTACTGTAAGGAGCAAACTGCTCCGTGTTATTTTCAACAATGCAGCCTCCTAAACCTCCTAAAACACAGCCAGTGCTGACGTGCACCTTGCAAATGTAAAGTTACTACAAACCCGAGCATCTCAAGGCTGTTTTTATTCTAACACCTACTTGGCTGTTCAAAGGTCACTGTGGGCTGTGCCTCTCTTGAGAAAAGTGTTTCCTGCTGGGTACACAACATTACACAGGGTTTTATTCAAGAGGTACTGATAACAGACTTGATTTGCCAGTTTGCTGGATGCTGGATCATGTTTCCTGCTTTGCAGGCCCTTCAGAGTAGAAATTGGTCTCATTTACTTCAATTTAAATGTTAATGATCCTCTTTTTCTCAAAGCAAGGGGAAATATGCACAATCACTCTGAAAATAGAGATATATTCTCCTGACAATCCCAGTAACAACTTTTGTCTAAAAACCCTTTTAAATACTTGTTTTACTACTCGGCATTAAACTATTTCTTGTGTAGAAAACTTTTGAAAGGCATTGATCAGATAAGATTCCAGACCCAACTTGACAATATATGTACCTATATGAAGACAGTAAAGTGAGTAGGAATTGTTTCTTTTGTAGTTGGTCGGTTCTTTTTCTGGCACTTGGGGAAACTCCCAAGTGCTTCATAAATTTTGGGTGTGGAAATGTCAATATTTTGTCAACCGTTCAGTGCAGTTTTATCATCTGCTTTATTTTGAAAGCTTTATCCATCTGGATTTTCATAACAGCACGTTTTAAAGCCCTTACCTAAAATATGTGCGAAATCTGCTCGAAACCCATGTGCCACTAGAGTAGTAAGCAATGCCGAGATTGATTTCCAGCTAAGGATGTACTTGGGGCAGAATCAGGAGCGTGTGGTACAGACTGGGGGTAGAGGAGAAGAAATGTGTGGTTGGGGGGGAGTCACAGGAGGTCGTGGCTGGTTCCTCAGCACTGCTTGGGAGTGAAACCACTGCCTAGAGGTACTGCCACTGTGAAAACACGACCTGCAGAGCTCCGGGAGCAGGGGACACAGGTTTGGACTGGTCCTTCTGAGCTGCTGTGATTACCAGCCTCTGTCTAGTGCATTGGAACAAAATACAGCTGCAGAGGTGGTGCTGGAGGGGAATGCTGATGGGCACCAGGGATGTTTTAAAATCCCAATAGCAGCCTGGACAGGCTCTCGACATGAACGGAGCTGATGAGAAATTAAGGTTTGTGTTCTTCAAAGTAATGAGGAAAATGCTGCTTTTCTATTCCAGGTGGCTGTTAGTGCCTCCTCTTTTCTTTCCCCCCTCTCCCCCAGAAAAGAAGGTGAGGGTCAGTTTGTGATCTCCAAAGCTGCAGTCCCAGCGTCCTTCTCCTCTAGTCACAGCCATGTAATGAAGAGCAGAAACACTACCAAGGAATCATACTGGATAAATTTAGATGAATGTTCACATGAATACAAATAATTTACCCTGTCAGGGTGCTCCTGTGCCTTTCATGTCTCTCCCAATTTTTGTGTTGCAACTTTGTGTTTATTTTGCAAGACAGAGGGAGGATTTTCCCTCTCTGATGAAGTGTTTGTAAAGTTCAGTGATTTTAAGTTGTGTGCTAATTCACTAAACAGTCTCATGTCTACTATCTCCTATACAGTACTGTAAAGAAAGTTGATTGCTCTAAATAAAGGTGATGTGGATATTACAGGAAATACTCTGTGCATTTTAACCGAAGAATATATATCTGCTTTCTTTGAAAATGAAAGTTGTTTCTGTTTATGTTAGCAGCTGAGGTTGCCATTAATTTTTATTTTGTTGTTCAAATATTCTAACTAGGCAAAGGTGCTAAAACTGCTATAATTACATCACTGCATTTGCTGCTTGGAATATTGTTTATTGGCTTTGGATTAGGTGTCTTAATTACTTGATTGCTGTATTTTAGATTTGGATAAATGTCTCTTCATTTTTGTGGCATGCCAAGTGTGATTAATATCTGCAAAACATATTGAAGTCATTAGGCTTTAATGTTCAAAACTGTTCTTTTTTTTTGTCAAGATGGAGGAAAGTGTCAATAAGAAAATAATTTTCATTTCAAATGAGTGCTCATAAATATGTAAAAATTAAAAAGCAGTGAATTGTTTTTATGAATTTTAATGGCTGGCATGGTGCTGCATTTTGCCAAGAGAACGAGTGGCATAAATTACAGTAGACTATTAATTCATATCATTTCTGTAACTCATTTCATATGTGCTGGTCGTGCCTGTGTGCAGCTCAGACAAGTTGTTGTTGCACACATTGTGAGTCTTTTCCCACAACACTGAAACTCATCCACACTAAACTGGAATGTGGAGGCAATTTTAATGTCACTGATCAAAGCTGTGGTGCTTCTTTGTAGAGCTCGAGGAGGGGAGGTTTGCTCTGTCTGCTGAGTGGCGTAAGAGGAAGGATGTAACAAGTACCGAGGTGTTTTAATGCTGTGTTGGCATTGCTGTGGTTTCCTGCTGCCTTTTAGCTACATCAAATTATTCACTAGGTTAAATAAATGCTAATGCAGAAAGTAACTGAGTAAATTTATAAAGCCTTACCTATTGGTAACATTTCAGTCTGCATCTCCCTGGCTGAAAGGGGATGTAGGTAAAGGATAAGTTGACAACGTAGTGTTAATGTATAGTTAGCTATTTTACGTCTGTGCTAGGGGTAGAGCATTGCATATGGTAACAGGGTGAATTAGGGGATGATACTAAGTGTGTAACACAATTTTTAATAGACACCAGCAGACAGGAATTCAGTGTCTTCCTCTAAAATCTGATCAGGGCAAATCGTGGCGTTCAGGGCAGAAGAGGACCGTGGGTAAAGGAAGGCAGGTGTTAAATGGAAAGGTCACAGTTGTATCGTTATTAAAAAAAAAATTCCTCATTCGAGAGTGGCTGTGGTTTCAGAAATAGTCAGTGGGCTTTGGGAAGCCCCCCGTGCTGAGCTGGGCAGGTGATCATGGCTGGGCAGGTGATCAGGGACTCTCTCCAGCACTGCAGGAGGAGCAGGTTCCAAGCAGAGTCCTGCTGAGCTCAGCTGGAGACGTGCTGGTGGGGGAAAGCTGAAATCAGGCAGGGACTTAGAGCTGGCAGAGGTGTTTGCAACCTGGTGGCCACAGACTCAGAGTCATCCAGGGATTTTTGAGGGTAGTAAAGAGATAAAAAAACTCTCAGATGGCCTGAATTTGCTGTGCTGGGGTCTGAAGTGGCAGGAGAAAACTTGTAGGGTCAGTAAACTGGAAAAGCACTTAGAGCTTAAGTGCCCAGACCCATCCTCAGTGAGATTTGCAGGAACATTAATTACTAATAACTGATTGGATGCTAGATTACTTCCCTACCAAGACTTTAATTAACTGCAATTAAAATTGTCAGTTTGGATTGAACTTGGTACTGATGGCTTCCCACAAAATTTTATCACTTTGTAAAGACACTGTGCCTTTTTGATTAAAAAAATAACTTCCTGTGAAAAAGAAAGACCAGAAAAATTCTTTGTCCAGCTTTTTATTTTATCTGTCATGAATGGGAAAATTAACCTTTGAAAGGTATCCAACTTTTGCAGAAAGCAGAAGCCCTCTTCTGTGGTGTATTCAAATATGCACAAACGGGCACTGTAGAGCAGGGGGCTGGAAATCAAACACCCTGCCACAGCTATAAAAGGTTATCACACACTGTTGTACAAGACCTTTGCAGAAGTTATTTTATTAAGGTATTAACTCAAGACAGTGTTTAAGATTATTCTTAACTTCAAAGGTAGTTAAAATAATATATTAGAAATAGAGTCTAAGCATTGATCTATGGATTTAAATCAGTAAGTTGCTGAAATCTGAAGACTCAACAAGTTCACTAACTTATCCCTGAAGATAAACCTTAATAATTTTTTACAGCTGTGAGAAAATGCAGTCTGTGCTTTTTGGTTGATTTAAATAAAACAAAATTATGCCCCCAAAATATATTCCTTTTGGAGAAAACCTCTTAATTTGCCTCCCCTCCTGCCTGCACAGTGCAGCAGCACAGGAACATTTCAAGAAGTGGAGGTCACGTCTAAGATGCAAGGCTGGTTCATCTGGCAGCAGGCAGTGTGAAGGTCCCAGGTTACTCAGTGTTTGTGTACGTGTCTCCGCATCATTTCATGTGACATGATGAGAACACGCCTCTCAAAACAAATTTGTTTCACTGGAATGCAAGTTCATGTGGTGCCAGGAAGCTGTGGTGCCCAGGAGCAATGCTGGTGCATAACCAACTGCAAATATTTTCCAAGTACAATTATTCTTTCTTTTAGATATATACACAGAGAAACATATCTCTCACTTTATAAAAACCTTCAGCATTCTCTTGGTTGGTCATATGAAAATAGGTGTGTTTTCATTGTAGATGTCCATTCAGTAAAGGCACCCAGTGGCCTAAAGGCACTTGTTTCTTCCTGCAGCAATTTTCAAGATACGCCCTTGATTCTTTAATATGTCTTCTCCCAGGATTCCAGCTCACTCCTTATATCAAAACAGGTCTTCCTCCTTGTCCTCTTAATTTCCTTTATGCAAATTGTAACCCACAGAAGAAAGAGTCAAATAAATCTATGAAGAAAATCTGTTCATAAATGGAAAACTTAAATAGATTTTAAAAGTGAGACTGTTATTTTCATTACACTTGTGCCTATTTTTGTTTCCTGAAATGGCTAGGACTAGTATCAAAGGTTACATGTGGTATCAGTAGACTTGTGGGGTTTGTTTTTAGGAAAGAAAAAGCTCTGCAGCTTGGAGATAAAATATAATGTAGTAGTTGCTAAGGTAACTGCATGCTTTTGTGAGTAGTGGAACAAATTAGGTGAGCAAAACTGTAAATTGTCAATAGGTAGGTTAGAGCAGCCCTCAGCTGCTGAAGTTTAACCTCTTCAGACCAAGGCACAATGAGGAGGGTGATGATCCTGACTCCAGAGAAAACTGGAAAGCAGAGGTTGGTGCTGGCCCTTCAAAGGGGCTGTGAGCAGGGGTGAGCCTGGCTGGTGTGTGAGGATAAAAACTGTTTGCTTTTGTTTCTTCTGGAGGATAGGATGGGGTGCTTGGCAGTCAGCGCCTGCCCGGTGGACAGTTCTGCAGGAAGAGGAGCTGAAGGTGCTGCTCCAAGGGATGGGACCCCATGTCCTCCTGCCTTTCCAGCTTATGCTGGAGGTGGTTCCTAATGGAGTGCCCTCCTAGAAAAGAGATGGAGTTGGTCCCCTTTGAAGGCTTGGGCAATGCCACCCTCACACATCCCACACTCGCTCAGCAGCTGAGGGTGTGTGCAGTTCCCTTTGCTTAACCTCACACCCTGGCAGCTCTCAGCAGATGGAGCCCAGGCTGCTTTCTGGATTTAACCAGCCACCTCTGCCAACTGCTGGTGACCAGAAGAGTGTGTTTTAAAAAGGCCTGAAACATAAATTTGACAGAGTGAAAGCCTGATGCTGTTATGTGATTACTTTAAAGAGTGATGGCTCAGGACTCCAGTCAAAATGTGGCCTGCCATCTACAGATAGGTGGATAAGATTTTATTTGGGAGGAGAAGCTTACTGAATTTCTGGCATACTAGAGGCTAAAGACTGAAAATGAGAGCAGTTAGAATAGCAAATACCTTAATGGCTCCGAATCCTGTAACAATAAAAAGGATTGTCCTCATTGCCATTCATAGCAGGGATTATTTTTCCAGGAGAGTGTCAAGCAGGCCAGGTGTGTCTAAATATCAGTGATTTTATGTGCCCCTATTTCTGAGCATCCATTTCTGGGCTGAAAAAAGATCATTATTATTATTATTATTATTATTATTATTATTATTATTATTATTATTATTTTAATTTCCATACCCTTGACTTCCTGTTGTTTGGTACTTTCCTCCCACTACCAGAAGTTTTGAGTAAGCTGTAGCTCCAGCACCAAGCAGAGCCCGTGGTTTGTCATGTGAAACAACTTTTGCACGTGAAACTAGAACCAGTCCATGCCTGTAGAGCTGCACCTCTTTTGGGTTAGATGTAGCCCAGCTGGAACACAAAATATCTTTATTTGGTAGATCAAGCACAGCAGAGGGTCAGATTCACAGTCTGAAAAATAAAAAAAAGTACAGAGTTACTTCTTTTCAAGTCCATAATGGTATTTACCAATTAGCCAGGAGTAACCAGTTGAAGGATTTTATTTGGCTTGTTAAACTTTTGATTCTCAGCTGGAAACACAAATGCAGCTTCTAATTTTCTAAAGGGTTTAGTTGGTTGGTGTTTTCTCAGATTTTTGTTGTTTGGGGGTTTTTTTGTTCCCCCTCCCCATGGAAACTTCTGCAATTGCTCTTACCTGAATAATTCCAATGAGTAGTTTTTTCAGCACGTGGAAATTTTGACTATTAGGTTTTGTGTTTAATTGTGTAAATTAACCTTAAAATAAGATTTTGTGCTGTATGATGTTATTTTTTGAGTCTGCCTAATCAATTCAGGAGGTTGGAATAAATAAAAATGAACTTTAAACTGGGAAATGAGGCGTAGACAGCACTACATGGAGTTTGGATTTGCTGGTCTGCACACAGTATCTAAAATATTCTGTAGAGTGCAACTCCATAGACAGGAAGAAATATATTTTAGAATTAGGCAGGTAGCATTTTATATAGAATTATTTGGTCTTTGAGTATAGACTGTCCAGATGAATGAAATCTATTTGTCCCAGCTCAGAAATCTCCTCCATTTCATTCCTTCTAGCTCAGTGATTACCAGAATCTCATTTTGGAGACACTTTCAAATCCAACTACCTGTGCTCGGAATTGAACCGGGGGATTCTTAAAGATTTTATAAAAGCGACAATTACATTGGTCTGACATTGCTTGCATCCTTTCCCAGGGTGTTTTCCACTTCACCTAACTAACTTTCCGTGCCTCTTCAAGCTACTTGCAGTCAGAATTGCTTTTTGCAGTGAGATTTGAGACCATACAAGGAGGAGTAAGTTATTAGTGTGGGGGCTCATGCGGCCTCATCAATTTTCATCCTCACTTTCCCAAAAGTGAGAAGAGGAGATGCTGAGAGCTTTTTCTCAGAGGGCAGGGCTTTGGACACACTCTTAAAAATACAGGCAGATAAAGGAACAAAATCCAGTTTCCTGCATCTCTCACGTATTGGGGGTTTTTTAGGTGGTAAATGCTAATTATGTGAGCTTCAAAATTGCACATCCTGTGTCTCTGTGCTTTATAACACCCACTTCCAAACAGCATTATCAGAGTGGGGAGATAAATGTAGTCATAAAATATGTATCTTTATAAATATATTATTGTTTGCTCTCTCTTAAAACACATTTGTCTGGAAAATTTACTTTCATGACATCCCGTTTCTCCTGGTGAGAACATTGATTTCTGCTCTCTAGGCCTCCCTCAACAGTGATGGTTTTCTTTCTTTGCAGTCCCTCAGTTTCCTGCTTCCCTCAGTTGTTTTTCTGCTCAGAATTTCTCAGTTTCTTTCTGATGATCTCTTAATTACCATGAGCCTTTAGTTATTCCACAACTCCAGCAAGGTCTCTTGAGAGGATAAATGGTGTCAGTTCATGGCAAACACTGACACCTGCATAAGTTCTGCCACCTTTTGGATGAATGGTGATTATTTCTCAGAAGAAAGCTGAAAGATTTATTGAAAAAGTGTTCTTGTTCTTTGCCTCTGCCAGGAATATCCAGACTATTAATAGCTGTCAATCTGAAACAAATTTGGGGCCTATCCATAAACCACACTTTGGACCCATTAAACAGAATGGGTGATTTTACATATTTAAAAAATAATAATAAATCCTCTCTATGGACAGCAAATTTTATTCAGAAGAATTGGATTAAAGTAATAATTTCCCTTTTTTTAATTTTTTTTTTTTCTTTTCAGCCCTAAAGTCTGTTTGCAATCTGTCAGTGGGAGAAGTGAAAAGGAGTTGACCAAGCGCTGGAGTTTAGACATGATAACTAAAACTAATATTCTGGTTTTCATCTACTTTGTTGGCTCAAGGAACTAAAACAGGTGGAGCAAACCCACCACCACTGAAAGTGTGACAGAAAGATCTTATACTGCAGTGATAAATATAAAATACGTGGGTGTAGGATGGATGGAACAGGGAATTTTTTTCCATGCCTGATGACAGGGGGCTGCCTTAGTGAGGAGAAAGTGTGACAGAGGTGTGTATCCCTCCTTGTGTGTGCAGTTCCTAAAACTGCAGCAAGGTGTTGGATCTCTGTCTGGTCTGGTTTTCCCATGTGGAAGATCTCACCTCCTCAAGTCCATGACATTCTTTGGATCAGGCAGATTTTTTGCTTATAGAAAGTAAAAGAAAAGAGAAATGAAAAAGCCCTCATATAGCCATAGACATGATAATCATAGTGACAAATAGAAAAAATACCAATTCTAAGAGAATTCAGAATAATTGTGGATTTTAATGGCAAAGAGAATCATGGCTGGTTTTGACAAAGGATAATAAATTAAGCAATTTTGTGTTGTTATGGAATGGAACAAATTCTGGGGAAGAAACCCCTCAGCCTATTATTTCTGTTTCTGAAATTCACAACAGTAATTACAGTTACAAGGGTTTTGATGCAGTGATAAGTGTACAATGGATCTTAATACATTTGTCCAGGGCATTCAGCTGGCTGAATACTACATGTGTCACTGAAATACACCTCTAATGTGAGACAACTCTCTTACAATGAGAAAGTGAAATTTTCCTTCTGATGTATAGAAAAGCAGTGTGGTATTTTATAGAAAAGCAGTGTGGTATTTTGTGTGGTTCTTATAAATAAGAACATAATACTGGGGGAAAAACTTCTTTCTCATATGGGCAGTGGGCAGGATTTCAGAGGATTTAACAGTAACTGTGTCATTTCACACTTAGCTATAAAAGTGATATTTTCTAACAAAACGTTTTAGATGGAGCCATAGTATTTTTGAAAGGTTGAAGCATGGGGAAAGTTGAATTTGTGCTTGAATGTAATGTACTGAAAAAGGGATGCTCTTGATGTCTAAATTGGCTGCTAGTTAGTTTTAGATTAAAGTGCATAAACTCTTTCTCTCTTCATAAGGGGGTTTGGAGGCATTAGAAGCAATTCTGTTTCTGGATTGATATTAATAAGTACAATGCATTCCTTGGAATAATCAGTTCATGGGAATAATTTGGCAGTGCTGAATTATTTACAGGCTGGTATTCTCAGTCAGAGATATACTGCTAAGATATATTTAAAAACAGCCAAATAACTTGTGCTAATAATAAATAACTGAAATAATTTTCCAGAAGATGTTAAGTGTTTGCAAACAAGGGTTGGCTCTCGTTTACCACACCTTATGAATCGGAATCTGAAGCTGGATTCAGGTGGACGTGTGCTTTGAATGCAAGAGTGGAGTGTTTGAGAATAAGCTCTTGTAGAGTGATTGTTATTGTGGGCATGTGTTGAAGATTTGTGATGCAAATATGTGGAGTGTGGGGCTGAGATTAGAATCAAATCCATGACTAAAAGGCCAAAAGCTGAGATGCTGCAGATCTAAGGGTCATGAACCTGCTGTCTTATGGGGCTTTTATTTGCTTACAGTCCTGGGATTTTAAAGCTGTTCTCATACCTCTGAATCACTGGCTGGAAAGTTGAAAGTGTGGAGCTAAATGTAGAGCAGGGCAGGACTGCAAGGCCTTTGGGAGTCAGGGATGACAGATTTAAGATGCAACTGTGGTGCTGCTTGTGTTAATGTTGGTATATTGCTGATACTGTGGGAAACGTGTGAAGCTCAGAGAGGTTTTGGTTGATAGAAGAAGTCCAAGAGATTTGATGGGTAGAGAGTATTGCTGTTAGGATATCCAGCTCATACACGTATTAACATGGTTGTACAAAGGGAATAGCTTTTTTTAAAGAAGAACTCCTGTGGATAATTTACAGGGGAACAATCATAGGTTAAAAGTCTGTGTTATTATTTAAAATGCTTTACTTAATTCAGGATATTCTCTTACTGCTAAAAGTTCAGAGAAGCCCTTTTGACTTTCTACTGTTTAACAGCTGGCAGTGGCAGAGCCATTACATTCATAAGCAGTTTTGCAGTTTTGCACCTCACAAGGGTTCTCCTATTTATAATACCTTTGTGCCCCAACCTGAGTCGCAGTTCCTTTCCATTTAAACATTCACTTATGGGTGGCCTAGAGAAAAATAAATGAAATGCAGATTTCATTCGCTGCAGTGGAACATGTAATTTGACTACTGAAATTAATGCTCTTGCTCACTTGAACCCACACCTCTGGCCACAGGAATTGAATGTGTTTGATCTCTGAGAGTGCTTCAGGAGGATAACTGGCTGATGGGTTGCAGGGAGCATCCTGAGCTGGGTGGCACTGTGGGTTCCAGGTGAGAGGAGCACCTGCCCGGGCACTCAGACCCCTTCCCTCTTTCTGCTGTGGTCCTTGGGACTGGGTCATCAGAATCACAGAATGGTTTGGGTTGGAAAGGAGCTTAAAGATCATCTTATTCCAGCCCCCTGCCATGGGCAGGGACACCTTCCAGTCGAGCAGGTTGTTCAAAGCCCCGTGCAGGTGGAAGCTCACATCAGGTGTTGTCTGAGTGTGCTGATCCCAGCAGGGCCCACCTGGGGACACACAGTTACGTGTCAGGACAACACAGGGGCTGCACAACAGGGTGTAAAGGGCTTAGAGGAAAAGCAAAGTCAGACTGGTTTTGGCTTTTGCTTTACAAAATGTTTAAGAATTAACTGAATGTGGCCTTCTGGTAGGAGTAGCATTCACTGTTTAAATACAGGTAAGAAATAGTTGCATTGTAGAATGTGTTCTTTTGTAGCATTATTTTTTTTTTATTGTTCTCTGGACAATAGAGATCTCCTTCAAAGATGCATCTAAGCCCATGTGGCAATCCTTGCTCGTTTGTCTTTTATATTTCTACATCCCAATGAAAAGAGGCTTAAGACATAAATCAGTGTTCTGTCTCCTTCTGACTTGCCTGCACATTTGTGCATTTTTAGTCCATTTAGTCCTTTTTAATGACATGGATTCGTGTGGTGAGGCTCCCTGTAGGTACAATGTTTTTGTGTTTGGCATTAGCCACGGAGAACGTGCTATTTGCAGAGGAAAAGGAGCCCAACAGCAGGTGGAGCAATGAACTATTTACAGCCCTGGATTGTGAGATCACATGTGCTTCTTTATTTTGTACTTCTCATTTTCCTTACTTCGTTCAGATCGATTGTCAAACATCTGCCTGTCAAAAAAAAAAAAAAAAAAGTTGCCTTTCTGTTTGGAAGATTAATTGGGTTATTTCAGTCACAAGAAAGTTGCCAGCTCGTGTAAAAATGGGAGGAGAGGGGACACAAATTCTAACAGCTATTGATTAATAACAGATGTATATGCAACGGGATGGAAGATAAACTGCTCTTTCCAGGGATTTGATGGATAGGTGCTTGCTTCTCAGTTTCCTGGGGAACACTGCAGGAGCCTCTGTTGGGTTGCTGAGGGTGTTACCTAATGAATTTCCATTGATTGCATGATCGTGAGCATTGATCAGGTCTCTGCTGCCAGTCAAGCCCCTGCTCCTGCTGCTGCCTCTGCCAGCCTTCCTCCAGTAGCAAATAACAGCTTTCAAAGACTGGTTTTCCCTCTTTCTTTTCTTTTATGTTATTTCTTGTTGCTATTAAAGACTGACTTGAAACGTACATTCCTAGAAAAGATCAGATCCTAGCAAGATCAACCCAAAGAGCATGCTGTCTTTATCAATTACTTTATTTAATATATAAAGTGTCCAGCAGAGTGTATAATCCAGTGTTTTGGTCAATTAGTAAATCAATATAATCCAAAGCAGATTTATAAACTGCACGCAGAACGGGGTCTCTAAAGCCGATAGCATCAGCCAGCATGTCTGAAGTTATAATGACAAAAGGACTGGGAAGAGAGTAACTAAATGCTGGATTGCTTTGTAATGCCAGTGTGAATAAAAGGCTGCTTTTATACACAACGTGAGGAAAAATCATCCTGGCCCTGCTGTAGGGCTTTTGTGCCTCTGTGTGTGGATAGATGGCTACCTCTGCTAGAGAGAGTGCAGGGACAATATAAAGAACCAAAAGAGGTTGACAGAGGAAGTAGTAGGGAACTTCATGAAACAGTAATTCCTAATCCACTTGCAGAGATGTCCTGAAGTGTTGCAAATGCTCTCTGCACATCATGCACCAGAGAAGTGGTTCAGGTTTTTGTTCTCCTCTGTCATTTGCATTGTGCTTTTTGTCTTGTAAAATTAATGGTGGACATTGTTTTGTGTGGATTTGTGTTGGCCTTTGGATGAAATCTGGATTTCTTTTTAAAGATTCCCTGTCACCTTTTATCCCTGTAAGTGTCCTGGTATTTCTCCTGAATTTCCCACTGGGAATCACATACAATTGCATATCTGTCCTGCTGCAGACTTACTCATATGAAGCGCTTGCAGTTTACTGAGCTGTCAAGAACTGTATAGTATTGTCCAGCTGGAGTTTAATTTTTTGGTGGGTTGACAGGCATTTTTCTGGTTGTTATCAATAGCCGTCAAAATAAAATGAGTCTCCCTCTGCCCAGAGGAAGTACTGTGCTTTTTTGCTTTGGTGAGCATCACCAGCAAGACCTAGTAGTGGTCTACTCTTGCAGTTTGAAAAAAATGTTGAAAGGACAAATTTTATCCAGATAGCAAATAGCTGTTTGAAATCCAGCTCTTTACCCTTTGATGTGGGTTGTGTGTGACATTTTTGCTTCATCCCTTTGGATTTTTTTGCTTTTACGCCCATGAAAACTGTGCTGCTGGGTCACTGCACCCCAGAAGACAGGCATTAAAAAAAAAACCAACCTGCTCAACCTCTAATTTCTTTTTTGACCAAAATCCCACCAGCATCACTTCTGGCAATTGTCTTTTGCCAGGTGTTGCTCCAGCAGGTGACTGAATTGCAATGCTCCCTAACTGATGGGTGCCTGGATAAAGGGAAAAGACCACAGCACAGTGTGAAAGGGAATCTGTTGTATGATAAATTATACTTTTTGTCTTTCATCACATAAGTCAAAATTTCATAAGCATTGGTATTAGTTTCTAAATTTTAGCAACTGTACAGCTGAAGGAAATGCTGCAAGCAGAGAGAAGTTAATTTAATGAAATATTTGAACACATTCCTTATCCTCCCCATGAAGACCCCTAGATGTGTGTACTGGGTGCTTGTTGCTGGGAATGGACTTCTCTTTTGCCAGAGAGAAGTTGGCTGGAGTACCCAAAACCATCAACTTCCTGAAAACCTCTTAGTTAAGTCAAGAACAACTTCTTATATGTGAAAATTATAGATGGAATTACATATAATCAGTTGTTTTAATTCATGACGTATCACAACCTTCATGGGATTTTTTTTTTTTTCTGAGCACAGAGTCATTTAGGCTGGCAAAGGCCTCTAAAACCATCAAGTCCAGCCATTAACCCAGCACAGCCAAGTCCACATTAAACCATGTCTCTGAGTGTCATAATCCTCCCAAATACAGCAGGATGCCATTTGAAAGAACCCCCTTTTTACCTAGAAGGTGAAGAAATAATGGTTGTCAGAGCTGAGTCACAGAGGTAAATATTAATGAAAGGTCTCCTGTAAGCCATTGTAAAACTTCCTTGGAAATTCAGTCATATTTCCCTCATTAGCTGGAAGCTCTTTTGTCATTTGTGCAGCAACTTGCACTTCTGGAGGAAAGTAACTTTTTCTATGACAGTTTAAAGGAATCTCTGTGTCATGTGGTCTTCTGTAGCTCATTACTTAAGGATGTATCTCTCTCAGTCAGTTCCCAAAATTCTAAACTATATTTAAGATGCATTAGTCACACCCATCATCGTGTTTTAGAAAACACTGCAGGTGTTCTCAAACTTGTGGGCAACTTCCAGGCGTGTACAGAGAAGTAGCATTATTCATGTACAGAGAAAACCATTGGTTTAATCACCTTGTCTTTTGGGGCTTAACTGTCTGTGGATGTCTCCTGGGAGCTTTCCATCCTCCTGGCCAGTAGCTCCAGCCTCTGCTGGATCTGCTGGCACTCCTTGAGGTTCTCTGCACTGGTTTTTACCTCCTCAGCATAACCATACCTGCACTTTGAAGTTCCTAAAGACACTGTCTTCTGATGTCTTACAAAGAAATAATAATGAAAATACAAAGGTCTTCCTGATTCCAGCTCCTCGGGCTAAACCACCTGCTGGCTGCAATTACCCCAGGCTTTCCATCACTGGGATTTTCCCATACCACTGCTCTTCAAAGGAAAGATGTTAAATGTTGCTCTGTTCTAATGATTAATTGTAACATTGTATAATGCAGTTGCTGGCTTTTCTTGTCTTGCTCAGAGCTTCATGTAACTTTGCCTGTAAATTCATTTAGAAGTTTTTATTTGATTCGAGTTTTTCAGAAAATGCCAAGGTAACAAAGGCCAAGTAAGTTTTTTCATCCCGTTTGGACAAAAATCTGAAAAGTCCTGAATTTGGTTGTTTTCTAAAGAGAATAATGTCTTTTGGTTGTGTTTTTTTTTTGTAATTATTATTATCCTGTGAGATATATTGTAACAAATAATCTCTAGTATTTCTTCTGCTTTTTGGAGAATGTAAGCAGAATTTAGTTGCTCACAGTTCAAACTTTCCTTCAGGGTGCTTAACCAAAATGCATTTTGTGAGCGGCTTGTAGGGGTGTTGGACTAGACCTCTAAGGGTTCCTTCCAACCCAAACTGCTCTGTGATTCTGTTGTCTGTGTCCTTGACCCTTTCTTTTATTCACACATGATAAGGGACAACATCTAAGCTTAGAAAAGTCAGGGCTGTGGTTTTTTTTCACTCTGAAACATCTGAAATAACAAGAAGGGGGTAGAACTGTATTATTTCATTGGTACAAGTAAACACAGAATATAAAAAAGGAAGAGTGACAATAACAATATAGAGAGAAAGCAGCAGAAAAATTGCAGGTTCAAAAACCCCCCCAAACCCTATCACTGTTAGCAAGTAAAACTCCACTTCAAAAACTTTGTGGTGTTTCTACATCCTAAAATCTCATTCTAAGAGGATTAAGTAGAGATAAGATCAGCCACAGAATAACTGTGTGCAGACCTGAATCCAGCTGACTGCATTTGTGCCTTTCATTCACTCATCACCAAGAAATGGGTCCAACTTTCACCTAGTCATAGCAAATTCAGATTTTAGAGATAATTTCTCCACCATTCAGAAGAGACTTACTGGTGAAATGCAAGAGGAATTCTAGACTTAGATTATAATCTGCATTGCCACCAAATGTCATAAACCTATGGACAAAAGATAAATGTGCAGTTTTTATAAATCTGCAGTGGAACTTTATCTCAAAAATAATATGAACCTGAGTGCTGAATAACAAAGAACTGACAAGTTCTTGGGTTTGTTTTTCTTATGGTACTCAACTTTTCATTTTAATTCTTCTGTTAAAACAACCTGCAACTTAAATTTTTAATTCTTACGATGAAAGCTTTTTTGATTGAATAGATAATTTTGATGTGCAGCATTTTTTAAGCAATTTGTAACAATCTTAGTGATATACTATCAAGTCTGACTTTTTAAAGAAGATATTCAGGATGCCTTTTGTACCTCTAAAGTAGCATGGCTTAATTAAAAGAAAAAATCAATTAAAAAATTCTCTGGAGACATAAAGGTAGAACTTTTTCTGATATTGGCAAAACATGGTTTTTGTTTGCCTCTAGATCTTACTATTAATTTTGACAGCAGAAAACTAAACCCAAAATACTTCTGCTAATGCGTTAAATCTGTGCAAAGCATAATGCTGTCAGAATTTTCCAGCATTATCCCATTCAGTTCTGCCACTGTCCATTACAGCAGCCTTTTGCAGCACACAAGGGTTTCACTCTAAGTGAGCATTTTCCTGATGTGAAGTGTGGCACTTTGGGATGCTTTGGGGAGCTTTGTGTTTCCCAAGGTTTATATTCTGCTTCAGTCTCCTCTCTTCAGCCCTTACGAGTGAGGCTATCATCTCCATGCAGAGGATGTTAAGGTTTATGTGTACAAAGATTTCTGTAGCACTCACAGCTTCTGGAGAGCAGCTTGCTTCTGGAAGGTTGAGTTTGTTGTCTTTAAGATAATTTTATGTGTGTGTATATTTAAATAATCTCCTCCAGGGTTGGGCCCTACCAGGTGCTTCCAAACCTGCATAATTTCCCCCAGAAATAGTTCCTGATATTACAGTCTGGCACTATTGTTTTGGGTTTACCCAGGGATGTAGAGGAGCACTCTACTCCTCAAACCCAGCAGGAATTAGGGTGGATTTGCAATTTATTTCCAAGCTGGTGATGTGTGGTAGCCTTAAAATATTGCAGGAGTGACACTGAACCTGAGCTGAGCCTGAGCACCTCCTCACTGGTGGGAGATGTGTAGATTTTGGTGTGTGACTTGATGAGCTGTCACTTTCCCCTCTCTTTTTGTCAGTGAGCAGTCTTTCCTACTTGAATAACTTCATTACGCTCTTTGTGACAAATTAAATTAAGAATTTTTGCCTATGCCAGGCTTCTAATGGTGCCTAAAAATAATTTCAAGACCAACAGCATAATGTCTTTCAGTAATTGTTAAATATGAGTGAACTGCAAAGGCTAAAATAAGAATCAGGCCAATTAAACCTCTCTTTGAGGACAGTGGTGCCTGTAATTAGAGGTGCTCAGGAAATGTTTCTCCCTCTCTCCCCACCAGTGCCCACCCTTCTTCTCCCACAGGATAGTGGAAGTGAAGGGAGAGAGCACCCACCTCGAGCATTATAGTGCTCACATGGGAAACTTCAGCAGCTTCTCCAGAGTGTGACAGCTCTCAGGGAGGTTTTTAGAATGCATTTCTGAGAAATGACTTGCCTTTTTTTAAGAACCAGTGCTTTCTGGGGAAAAAAAAAAATCTACAAAAAATCTCAATTTGTAGTGGTGGAGAGGGGATGTTTAAGTGTCCTACTCAGAATTCAAGACCTGTGATTTGGAAGTGTGGCAATAACAATGCTGCAGGGCTTCTGCTCTATTGTCTCAGTACAAGAGAGCCTTATTTTAAAAATAAGAGTGATGTACCACTTTTGAAAATGTTTATTTCTGATTAACTGATGAGAAATTATATTATGAATTTCACTGTGGGTGGACCATAATTGTCAGCTGCAGCTCAAGGTGGAACACACAGTCTAACTTCAAGTCAGGAGGCTACTTAAAATAGAGAAAATGAAGTAAATAAGTAGAGAACCTGAGAAAGGTGTATGTGGCAAGAGGGAGATACTTGCAAGGAACTTTTGTTCTGTGTGATCCTCAGTTCACCAACTTTTTCTAATAGGTAAACCTTTATTGCATGCCATAAGATGGTTGTAAAAAATTGTTATTGTTATTCTTTTAAAATATATCTACATTACTTTATAATCTAGTTTCTCACAACATCAGGCTCTTGTTTTAATGAGACTTCAAATGAATGCAGATTTATAAAATGCAGATTACGACCACCAAGGAGATATTTCTTACTCTTTACTAGGTCTTTCCATCCTTCACTGTTTTCATCCTTTATCTAACCAATTTCTGTTTTAAGGACTGTAATTTTCTCTCTGCATGGAGAATTGCAAACCTTGTCCATTGTTTGGCTTTTGTCTGTTTTGGTGTTGCTTCCTTTCATCCTGACTTCGGGATACCTAAGGTGTGTGTTTTAAAACTCTGAATATGAAGCTGAAGGTGGGAAATAATGTAAGACTTTGTCTTCAAAAATAAATTCTTATTTGTGAATTGTTGAAGCTTACACTGAGCATTTGTCAGTTCTCTTTGTTCAGCAGTGGGCACGTGGTACAGTTGTATAATGTAAATTTAGCAGGATATATATTTTTTTTTTAAAGAAGCTTTACACTGACTTTTCTCAGTGTGAACGGATTCCAAAGTCTTCAAGGTTTTGTTGGTCCTAGACTTTGTGTGTCACAGCAGTTTCTGGTGTCTTGAATGTGGCTTAATTGGCTCCCAGATGTGAGAACAAAATGGACCCTTTTTCATTTATCTGTAGAGAACATGGACTTGTGCAATTACATCGTTGGAGCGTATTGATTTGGAACCCTATAGACTCTTTTTTTTTTTTTAATCAGTGTTTTCTTTTTACAATCAGCAGGAATTTTGTATGGAATGTGTTGGGAATCCAGTGGGGATGTGTATTTCCTTTTCACTCAGAGGTCCAAAACCCAGTGTGACATTGTCTTTGCAGCAAATTGTATTTTCCCTGAATTCTCTGCATTATAGGCTGTGGAGTTGGATCAAAACCTGGTGCTCACAGCAGCAATGCCTGCATGCTGCATTGTCATCTATTAATAATATTTTTTAGCGTGGCACCTAAATAAGGGCAATGCCTCACAAAAGGTTACAAAATAAAAAGGAGGGGGCTTTTGGTGTGACTAAAGTAGTAACTCTGAAGTTTATTGATCTAAATGGGTTTCTCAGCATTTGTGTGGGTTTTTTTCTTCAAACTCCTGTTCCATATTCCCTCAATTTAATTGCTAATGTGAAATCTAGCTCTGGGGACAATTTTTAACAGCCATCAAGAGCAAGAATGTCATTCCAGAAGTGGTACCTGATATTGCTGTCTTTTCACGGTGGCATTAGTAAAATAGTCTTAATGGGGCAAATATATTTGCAACTCAATATCCCCTTTACCCAGTCAGCTACCACTGAAATTCTCCTTACATGTTTGACTCCTCTTGCCTTAATGAAAATTCAAGGGAACAGAGGAGAGGTGAGTGGTAGCGATACCAAATAATAGGTGCCATCAGGCACAAGTGTGTTTTGTGAACTTGTCACATGAAGCCTTGGGAAATCCTATACACATTCACAAATTATGCTTATCTTATACCTGCACAGAAGCAAACCGTAATTTTCTAGTCTTCAGGGTATCTACAAGTGAGTCTGTCTGTTCTTCCTGATTAATTCTGAGCTAAGAAATGCATCAGTAACCCTCTAGACTTTGCAGGGTTACTTTGGATGGATAGAGTTGTGTGAAATTTCTTGTTGGGACATGAAAGGAGATGAAATTCAGGTGGTTATACTCTTCAGTGCAATGTGAATTTCTTACCAGTTCAGGAAAAGTAAGTGAAAGGACTAGTCAGAGTGTTGCAGAAGTGATTAAATTTTCTTCCAGGTTCTGCTGTTACAGTAAGGGAAGGAAACTATAGTTTCAGAAAGAAAGTAAAGCCCAATTACCTCTGAGTAAAACTGGCAATTTGTTTTTTTACCTCTTTCCCCAGAGGAAAAGTGGTAGAACCATATTCTGTAGAATGCATCAGTCAAGAAAAAGAAAAAAAAAAGAAAAAAGGAAAAAAGTTGGATTAAAATATTTAAATTGGTTATATGAGGCTTAATTACAGTATTCTATTAGATGCTTTCCAGCATTAGGAGCAACATTCCCCCATGCCCCCTCTCACCTCTGCAACTCAGGAACCTGCAGAGAGCAATATCCCATCACTTTCAATTGCAGTTGTATCTTCTAGTTATGGATATAGTGCAATTCCCTCACTTAAAGGAGTTTTTGTTCACTTTCTATCTCCACATTTCATCTCACAGAGGGGTGATCACAGTGCAGTAGTGTCGAGGGTGCACTTGGTGAGGTTTTCAGGTTTTACAAGTATTTTTGAGATTTTTCAGGTTAGTTACAAGCTCTGGAATTCTGAGCAAGGAAACAGAAGGAAAACCACGCAGCCATGAGTAATTTGCCATTTCCCAATAACCTTCCAAGCAGAACTGAGTGGGTTTTGCATGGCTTTCACAATTGCTTTGAAGAGCATTCAAATGTACCTCTCATGTTGAAACAGACTTGTGCTTAGGTTTCCCACACACCAGCCCATAGTATATCCAAAGCAGTCCTCTGCAGGGCATTCCCAGACTCATTTGTGAGAATTTCGTGGTTGAACCACTCCTGTTCTTCCATGCAGCTGCCAAACCAGTTGTTTTAGCTATTGGCTTTCCCTTTTAATCTTTGCTGCCTTGGTTACTCATGTGTGCTAAAGAATGAATGTTATTAACTTGGATGATGACAGAAGCAATGAACACAAACTTGTTTAAACTGGGCATGTAATCTGAAAATTTTAAGAGGAATCTTCAAGTGGGAGCAAGTTCTTTACCAGCACTGTTGTAGGTTCTGTTAGCTTCTCAATCCTTATTTGAAAGTAGCACTTTTCTATTTTCTTCTCAATCCTGTATCAGAGAAAGGCTTCTCTGAAATTATACAAATTTACTACAAATAGGGAAACAGGAGGGACTGTGAAATACGTGGCATCTGCCTTGGGACAATGCTATGGAGAGATGCCATCAATGTTTGGTTCAGGAGGATCTGCTGAATAAATACTGCAAGTTTTCCCATGTGCCATAAAAATTCCCAGTGGAAATGTGAGACCTGTCTCAATGGTATTGCACATTTTGATGCCATAGGACAAGGGCAGGAGAAATAAAAACATGGACACGATGCTGGTTCTTTGCAATAGAAGCACATTGTTCAGTAATATTCCAGTTATCCTAGGAATGGATTGTGATGAGGAAGGACAAAGTAGAAACATCAGTTGTCTCTGCCACTCTTGAGACACACATTTCATCCCCATGGCATTGACCATATCTCTATGGTTTGAAGTCTAATTCTTAATGAAAAATCCCTTAGGCTCCCTGCAGCTGTGGGAAAGTTTCTCATTATGTTCTGCAGGGCTTAATTTTCCATGCAGGGCTGTTCATGTTTTTAGTTCGCAGGGAAAAAAAATAAAAGCCGTACTGATGAGAGACACTGGAGAAAAAAGACTCCTGGTGAAAACAGACTGAGCAAGAGCTATCAATCCTTGTTTAGGAGAGAAGACATGGAGGTTTCAGTGTGCCTTAGATGGCAGAGGAAGCTGCCATTCATTTGAATGTTACTGAAGGGCTTTCTTTCCCTCTTGAGTCCTCACACTCTGTCTTGATGCTTGGGGGGGCTTATTGTCTTCCCATTTGGAAATCAGTGTAGTAGTCATGGTCCTTACTGAGTGCTTTGTCTTTAAGGGGTGGGAGAAGCTTTTTTTTTTAGTTTGAGGGTGGTACAGGATGAGCTTAGCATTATTTTCTTATTTTCAGCGTCTTTTCTGAAATTGTGGGTTGACTTGGCTCAGCTTCTTCAGTGATGGTTGGGTAGAACTGCCAGTGTAGGAACCCAAATCTGAGGGTCTCAGATTGGATTGATACTTCCTTTTGGGTTTGATAAGACTCTCCTAATAGACTTTTTCTCTTAATTAACTTAGATTGCATGATGAGATTGCTTTAATGTTCTTTAAAAACCACCATAAATTAACAGACTTTGGAGTAGTAATCACAGAAGTAATGGAGGAATGCAGTAATAACAGTAATTCCTATGGTATTATTTTTAAAAATTTGTTAATTAATTTGAAGTGTCGGACATTATTTTGCAAAGCTGAGGTATTAAATGGAGAACTTTTTCTTTGACAATTAGTATTGGTGAATAGTAAGAGTAGTAATAAAAAAGAAGGAATATAGTACAACCTCTGGATACAGACATAAAAGTAATAAGGCCAAGGCAGTCAGCTCTTGAAGATCTATATCTGCTGTGTTATACTAAGCATGAGACAGAGTTTTAGTGCAATTTAAAAATAATTAATCTTAAATAAATACGTAATGGCAGCATAATCAATGCAAATCTACGTAAACAGGTAGTCATGGTGAATTAGAATGTAGTACTACTGAATGGACTGCTCGAGATTTCATTAACTAGAAAGACTAAAGAACCTGCTTACTAAGAAAAATATCCTTTATCCTATACTAGTTGCTTTATGTTGTTAATTTGAGAAGCTGATCATTTTGCACCATTAATCATAATAATTAGAGACAGATTTAGTGAGCTTTAGTGCAGTTCTCAACTAGATTAATAGTTGTGTAATCCAGTGTTTATTAATATAAATGAAGTAAATTAGGAGCATGGCATTATAAAGAGGAGGAAGAAACTTCAGGAACTTTTCCTGGATCGTCCCAAAAGTCCATTAATTTACAGTGACAGGTTGTTCTTCAGTAGTTTGCTTTGTTTTGTTTCAGTCTCTTTTTCCTCCTGCACTAACAATGCTGCCATTCACGCAGGAGAAGAATGTGTGTAATGATCACTAAACCATGTTTACAGTTACTGAGTATCCACAGATTTTGGTATTGGGATGGAGATGGGAGTAGGGAACTCACCAGCCATGGGAAGTTGTGCCTTTGTGTTTAATCCATATTCTTATCTGTAAGATCGTGTTCTTCATCCAGCTGGAGGCTCTGAGCCAGGGTTGCCAACACAAGCAGGATTTCGTGCGTCAGGAGACTCCCACCCCGCCGTGGTGGCAGCACTTTGTGTGTCAGCCTTGCCATGCAGGGGGTTCAAACAAGAAATCCCATGGACATCGATGTCTCCTCGCTGCTTCTCCCAGGTAGGGAGGAGGGACTGTTCCTTCTGCTGCCTCGGTGTTGCTTTACCTCAGAGAGGAGCTTGTGAGCGATGGAGTGGAGTGTGGAGGAGAGGGGTTTTCCCCAGCTCTGAATTTGTCGTTCCTTTTGCCTTCAGGAGTCTGTGTTTTTCCATTCTGGGGTTCACAGGGCAGATTAAGGCTGTTTTGTAACAAAATGTGTCACTGGTGCTGACCCTTCTCTGGGGTTCTGCCATCGGTCAGGGAGTCTGTGAGTACTCCTGTACCTGGGAAATGCAGATTTCCAGGGGCTTTATTGAACTTGTGTGCTGAAGCACCTCCTTTTTGAGCCATGTATGTAGTTAAGGGGAAAACTTCAGATTTATTTAGGATTGGCATCAGTTTCTCATTGTAAACCTAATGTTTCAGCACTTCCAGGAATGAGAGGTTCTCCTGATGACGTGCTTGAGCCTCATTGATTCCATTCCATCTTCTTTGTTTTAAAATTGGGAAGAAAGTAATGAGAGGGTTAAAAGACTCCTGGTAGCTGAAAACATCTATAAATTAAAGATCTCCATGGGCATTTAGCAACTGGAGGAAATCTGCATGTGTGTTCATGTGTTTTCCTATGTCCTCCACCAACACCCACTAACAAACTGATCCACAGGTTCCCAAAGGTTCCCAACATTTTATTCCCGAGAGATTTCTTTCCTTTTGAAAGTATCCCCTCTTTCCTCCTGAAATGGAAGGCTTGTTTTTAACAGGGCAGTTCTTGACCTTCTTTCACCTTTTTGTTTTGGATACACTGGCTTGGCTCTGTATTGAAAATCACATTGCAAATCTAAAATAGTCACGGAAAACTTCAGAGCTCCCTGCCAGGAAAGCACCAGTTGCTGTATTCCCGTATTTTGAACGGCAGCTCCTCACAATGCAAGACACCAGGCAGCAGTTGTGAAGAAGGTAATTTCCCATCCAATCCAGGGTCCTGGATACAAATCACCTGACAAAAAGATCATGAAGAAGTAGTTGTAGGACATGTGCTCGGCCGTCACTCCGGTTATTCCACAGCTACTTTCCAGCGAGCAAGTTGAGAAATAGGAGCTGCTTTCCAGTGGAAGCTCCTTAGGGTAGGTGGTTTCAGTTTTGCCTCCCTTGATTTGAGTAAGACAAGCCTGTTTGCATGTGGGAATTCTCTTGGAGCGTGCCTTCACATGCAGTTTCTCATACCTTTTTGGATCATCTTAAAAGAAATCTGTACCTGTAGTTGACCTACTTAATCTGTGCAATTATTCCACTTTGCTTGGGTGTATGCACATCATGTTCTTGTCTCCATATTTTTTTCCCCACTTTTTGGCAGTTGCTTTGTTCCTTGTTAAAAATACCATTTGGTTGTTAATGGGAACTTGAGTTGAGTGTTTCTATTGTTGAAATTACTGGCCGGAAGAATGGAGGCAGGAACCAGACAGTGCTTTGCAAAATCACAGCCCATTCACTGCTTTCTCAGAAATCCTGCTGGATTCATTTAGGTGTTTTTTTAATAGCGATGAGTAAGGCAACTGGAGCCCTGCTGAAGGCAAGTGAAATGTCAGGGATTGTTGGTTCCAGTTAAAAATGCACCCATTTCTCAACAGAGCTCGATGCTGCAACATCTCTTTATCTATGAATCTGCTAAGAGATTTCCAAGAGCTGATGGGTATCTTGTGCCTAATTGTCATCTTTTGTGTGATGCCAAATTTTCTCATGTGTTCCTTCCTTCCTGGCCGTATTATATTACTTTTTAATGCTCCACAGTCTGCAGCCTACATAAATTGAATGTTTCTGAGTCAAATTGCCTGAGTGAGGTGTACATAGAGAGGACTCAGCCCTGTAAAACCCTTTTTGCTCTGCGATCCAGCAGAATTTGGTAACCAGCGAAAATTGAAGGGTAAATAGTTGTCCTGGAGACACTGAGTAATTTGGTGTTTCTTTCTGGCTTAGTACTGATACTCTTAACATACTGCGTTATCTGTTCCTTAATCAATATAATTAAACATCAGCAAATCTCTTTAACTTTAATCAGCCTTTAATTTAAGTTAATCAGACTTAGTTTTGTTGAAATTTACTCTTCTCAGTTGTGGTGAAATCCTTACTAACACAGGAAAGAATGATACTTGTCTCATGTTATTAAGGCAATACAGGCCACTGTGCTAGTGGAACAACAAGAAATGACTACAGATAAAATTAAAATAAATACAGATGTTTTTAACCTAGATATTGTAAACTTTCAGCATTATTAACATATGCAGATTACTGTACAGCACCTGATACTATTTAATGCTTTAGTTATAATGCTTTCGACCCTGATGTTTTGCTTTACATTTTTCTTATAAATGTGGCTTTTGTAGAGTTGCTCTAATAAATTCTTCCCTGTGTTTTCCAAAGTATTGCCTTGCCCCTTGGCTATCATAGGGAAACAGCTGTGATTTAAGACATCAGCTTTGCTATTAACATCAAGTGGCTGCATAGCAGCCATGAATCATCTTTATGGATGTGTTCTGACTAAATCATAGGACTCATTAGGTGTGGATGGATGGATATGTGAGAAAGTGATATAGGTAATAGGCTGTCTTCTAAGATAATGAAAAATTTTCACCTTCACTTTTCTTTATATTCTTGCCTTGGAAATGGTGGCTTCAATGCAAAGCTTGCAAACAGGCAGCTGCCAATGAGCCTATCCCTGTAAATCCATACACAAGGGACTGATTCATGTGGTTGAATGGTGATTATTCACAACTGGGACTTCTGTAGCAGAGTATTTTATCAGACAAGAACAAATAAAGTTTGGGTTCTGTTTTCAAGCTGGAAGTTCTCTGGCATCTGATGGCCAAGAGGGGATTGTCCCTGGTGTTCTCAGAGGAAGGTGGGGCCATTTACTGGAATGAATTTCACAGGAATGTGCAGGAAACAAATCTTCCTAATTTCTGTTTTGCCAAAATAGCCATTTAAATAGCAGGCATTCCTTCTACACGTGGCCTCTGTGGGAGTGTATTTAATCTTTCCTGTATAATTTATTTCTTTCAAGGAAATGATTTTATTCTTCTACAGAAGAAGCAAAGATACAAGGAAATTGCCTCTTGGCCTAGTCTTATCCCTTAACCCAGAAAATACAATTCACCCCTCAAATGAGCTGGGTTAATCTGCTCTTCTTGATGATGTTTTGCTATAATCAGATTTTTCATAGTTGCTCTCTAAATACTAATTTTTTTTTTTGATCAAGCTTTCAATTTATTTGCTGCAAAGAATGGTTATTTAACAACAAAAACCCACCAAAAAAATAGCATGAACATTAACTGCCCTAAGACATGAACTCATTAGAAGCACACAGTCAGATTGATTGGACTGATAGTGATGGTGATGATAATAATAATTGCATTACAGCAGTGCCTTAGGATCCCAGCTGTAAATGAGGTTCTCATTCTTGTAGGTACAAAACTAAGATCCTCTCCAGCTCAGGAAGGAGTGAAATGAGAAGCAATGAGAACTTGAATACAAATCTTTCCTAACGTTTTGTTTACTAAAAAAATAATAATAAAAATAGGAGACCTGTCTGGATCCCAGCCAGATATAGAATCATTTAAGTAAAGACCTCCAAGATCTTTGAATCCAATCATTAACCCAGTCCTGCCAAGTCCACCAATATGCCAAATTCTGTTCTTTAGCACCTTCAAAAGAAGCAGAGAACATCTGTTGAGCATTCATATGAAACACTGCCATACAGGAATATGGCACATTCTCCCCTCTGTTTGTGGTAAGCAGTTAATAAAGAATTGAAATAATGGATGATGCAGGTTCCAACTGCAGTAATGCAGGTAGTGGTGGTAATAAGCAGGGAGCACAAATGCCTGTTTGAAGGATGAATTGAGGTTTGTACCCAGCTATTGCTTTTACAGTCAAGCAGATGTCATGGGCTTGCTTTACAGGATATTATGATATATGAAACCAAAGGCTTCTGAGCAGTAAAAATTACTCCTGTCAATTCATCTTTGTGTATGGCACTTTGATATATCATTCACAGCTTAATTATATTGTCATAGTTGTGAGATAAAAACAAAAGTCAGGTTGACTCTTGCTTAAACCTCTCTCTGAAATAATGCTTGTAGGTGAAGAAATCCATAAGATCTCTATAAAAATCCATTATAATGCATTGTGCCATCAATAACAGGTTCATTCCATCCAGTTTCACATCGTGCAGTTAGGGAGATATTCATCAGCTATCACTCACTGCACAGCCAATGCCAAAGATCCACGGGGAAAAGCCAGGGAGTGGGAATTGTCCTTTGGACAAGCCTTGGAGTGTCTGGGGTGTGGGATGTGCCAAACCACACTGGAACTGGGGCAGTGGAACCACGACAGAATCCTTTGGTGCCTCTTTGTGTGTCTGCCTGTGGGAAGTGTGTGATGATTCCATCTGGGAAGGCCTGGCTGTCCCATTCACTGACACTGTCACCTGTCTCCAGAGGGAAGTCCTGGGTGGTGGCACCAGGGCCCCTTCAGCTGCCATCCCTGGCCAGGGGACAGGAGGGGATGCAGCGTTTCTCACATCCTGAGCTGGGCTCAGTTTGTTACCAAGGAGATGTATGGTTTTTTGGGCTTGCCTGCAATCGGGTGGTTTACACATGAGAAAACAAACTCTGTAATCCAAATAAATGGCACTGTGTTGTTCAGGCATGCAGCTTCTGAGGTTTAATTGTTATCCACTACATTGATAAAAGCAAAAGCCAAAGGATTATTTTCTGTGTTCTCAGATTCTGTGTTACTCTCAGTATATTTTACCTTCATCTCATAAGTTCCTCTTGTGTGACGCTGTTGGTTAAAGTGAATTGCATATGGACACCTAATGGGGATCTACACTTCATCCAAAAAATCAGTGCAGTTAAATTAGGTTGAAATTTTTCAAGGTGTTGTGTTTGGCATATTGCTCCTGCACCTTGTATTTCTGGCTAGTGCTGTAAGCATACATAAATTAAATATCATATTAATGGTTTCTGCCAGGTGCTGCAAAAAAAAAAGTAATTTAAATTACTAGACAAGTAAATGTAAATTAAGATAAGGGTGCTTAAACAGTTTATTGTATTATTTGTTGCCCATGTTTTACATACATTGATTCAAACGACGGGTTGAGGCATGCACTTAATTTATTTAATGACTTCCTGCTGTAGCTGTGATTTTGCCCATGGGTGGCTTTCAGAGTGACAGCTTGGAAGGCAGGGAAAGGTTGTTTATCTTTTAACTCCAAGATGGGAAGTCAAAGGTGTGGACAGGCAGAGGTGCTGGTGATGAGGCAAAGTGGTGTCTGCTGTGTAAAAATGGCTATTGAGGAAGATTTTGCAAGTGATCACTCTCAAGCACTGTGGGTGCAGAGATTAGGGCTGCTCCCATATTCATCTGCCTGGGGATGTGGCACATGCTGACAGCACAATTTGGATATATGTGAGCAAGTAGATTAATGAATCATCAGGAAAAAATTCAGACATATGATCTTCTGTACTTACTTTGCCACTAAAATACCAGATTGGCTGTCATAAATTACTGATCTGAGCCTTTTAACTGTACCAGTTTGGTGCCTCTGCCTTTCTCTTCACTACTTTAATGAAATTGCGCTTGCTTGCACAATTAAAGAATCCATGTAATGAAACAACAGAAAAGAAAGAAAAGCTCACATGATCCCCTGGATACCTGGATGTAAAGAAATGAGTTGGAATCTGATGTTTGCAGATATTTGCTTTGCTAAAACAAATTCTTTCCATGTATGCAAAGTGCTTGTATAAATTATGTAAACAGTATTTTCCCCCTAATTTTACATGTTTGGGAAAAAACCCCCAACAACGTTTAGTATGCTATAATTTTGTAAGAATGCTGCAAAGAAATGGTGGAGTGCTACAAGTTGCTTGTAGAGTGCATGGCACATCAATATGTGAGAAAATCTTAGGAAAGCTTCTGATCAAAGTCAGAAAACAAACCTTCAGCTTTCAGACAACACAATTTCAACATTCTAGGAAAATGAGGATTTTCTGTTTTCCCCATGCTGAGGCCCCCGTTTGAATGAAGTCTCTGTGACCTGATACTTAATGTGCAATTCGAGGCCCTTGGCCCGGTGGAAATCCTGTTGTTACTTAGCAGTAACCTGCTGCCCCTGAGGCACAGTGTCAATTCATGGACAATGTATTTAGTGATGTGTTCTGGGTGCACTAAATAAGAATTTGATTTTCCATTAAAGGCTTGTTGAGAACAGCTATCTTTCTGAAGAGCTTTTCACATCTGTTCTTATCTTACTATTTTAATTGTCTAGGGCTGTATCTGTGTGCCAAGATTCCTTTTTCTTTTCTGTAATAAATTCCTTTATGATGCTGCCGAATGCTGTTGTTAATGTGGAATTGTCTGGCTTCACTTGGTGATTCTAATGCCTTTTGGGTGAGCTTTGTCCATCTGATTGATACTTAATAAAATCAGTAAATGTCTCTTTTTTAGTGTGTAGGTAATTTGCTTTTTAAAAGGAAGAGGTGGAGTCCAATGCTGTGTAGTGATGGTTGGCATAGTAATATTGTTGTTCCTTTAGAACAGCATTCACTGGGCAGGAGACCAGAGGCAACAGTTTAGCTGTTATTAATCTCTGGAATATTTAGGCTGCTCTTTTTTGGCATGGTTTGCTAAAACAGTGTTTCGCCTGAGTAACCAATGTTTTCTGAAGGAAAAAAAAATAACAGATTTGTTTATCTGTAGCAGCTTGTTGTGATTTTTCACTTTCTTTCTCTGTTTGTATTTATTATATTTTGTATGTAATGTATAAATATTGATATCTTGGAGAACAATTTTTACAAATAATCTCGTCCTAATGTACTTGTCTGTGTCCATTTTTTTTTTCCAGATGATATTTTGCTGCTTAGCAGAATCCTCACACTTTTCTTTTGTATTAGAAATGAACATCACAGATACACAATTTTAAAAAATATTCTTTTCCAAGCAGTTATGGACATGGCATTCTTAAAGCAATGCAGGGAACCTGGAACTTACCAAGCTGATGAGAATGCAAGTGTAGCCCTTGCTGGTGAAACGGAGTAAATGCTCCAGAGATGTCTGAAAGGGGCGTGTTGTGTGTGTCTGTGTCTTCGAGGTGCTGATTCCATAGTTGGTCCTTGGTTTTTCCCTTGTGCATCCCATAATGACAGTTCTGCCTGCCCTGGTGAAGCACAACTCGTATCCCATGTTGGAAATTCTAGCAGTTCTCCTTGGGGAGGAAGTTGAACGTGTGGAGATCTCCTTGGATACTTGTCTCAGCTGTTCCAGGAGTGAAAAGTCAAAGGCAGGATGGATTTGGGTAGGAGGGGCATTAGCTACAGGTGAAGGAATGTTGAGGCTAATTCAGCCTGGAAGAAATGATCTAATCTCTGTATTTCTCCCTTGCTACACTGACTTCTGCACGTTGGACTCGTCCTGTGTGTGAAAATCATTTTAAACGTCTCCATATATGTAAGTTAATAATTAAATAATTCTCTAAAAGGTTTCCGTTCCTATTCTACGTTGAAGTTTTTTGGTAGTGGCTGGTTTTCAATTTTGTTCTTTAGTTGAACTTAGTATATGATCATGTCAAGTTACTTGTTGAAAGTCTTATTGATTTCTTTAGAGTTCCTGGCAGTTTCTAAATGTTAGTGTTAATCTTTCTGGTAGTAGGAACTCCTTACTCTGCAGCTCCCTAGACTTTTGTTCAGGTAAGAGTAAGATAAATTCTTCAAGTAACAAGATGGGTTTATGTGTTATTGAATAAGTAAATGGATTTAGTTACTCTGATGATGAATGAAGTATTTCTCCTACTGTGCATAGATTCAGCAGAAAAGATTAGAACTGGACTAAACTTTAAGCCACTGCTGTTAAATATTTCTGTGAAGGTAATTCAGGTTCTTGACTTGCTGGTTTATTTGATAGGGAATCTGGAATCACTCCTGAGTTTGCCCTGAAAGTTTCCTGTGAGCAAATAATCTCTCTTAATTTGCCTTTTCTAGAGAAAATGACAAATAATAATCTTCTCTTGGATGGAACCTGATATTTAGCAATATTTTCAGATCTTGAGAAGAAAAATAGATTTTTGTTGTCTGTGTACGCTTTTAAATTACTGTGCTTGTAAATTACTGTGGAATTGCTACAGTAAATTACTGCCCAATAAAATACTGCTTCTCGGTGGCTTGGGAAGATTTTTTTCGTGTACATGCCACACTTAAAAGATACTGTAACATAAATCAAATTTATTTGAAAGGTATTATTAGGTTTTCTATACTCTGTACTGAATAGTGGTGTATCCTTAGCAATGATTACTCGTAAATCCCACAATTATTCAAAGAATAGCCTCACGATTAGAGTAGCATTGGCTGTGTTATCCTGTGTTATTACAACAGTATGGAAGCATTTTAATAATAACAAGGGATTTAATTGGTGTAAAGACTTATTTGTGGAATGCTAAACGCTTTGGTAAGCAAGGCATTTGAATTGTGCATTACAGGCACCTGGAGTATTATCAGCTAATTAGGAACTGAAAGGGCATATGTGGTGTTAGCAAAGGCTGTTCAACTTCTGCACAGTTGTTTTTCAGTATTAAAATGGCTGGAACAATGATTGTAAGTTTTATTTGACTTTGAGTATGGTTTATTACCTTCTGTGAACAGTTTCTAAAACATACTTTTAAGCAGTTTTCAGGGAACAGTGCACGATTAAATTTTCCAGTGAAGGTACTGATCTACAGCTAGAAAATAATGTCCGTATTTACATCATTATAGAATGGCATAAATATTTAATTTGTTTCTAGGAAAAGCTGTTTGTTTATCAGCAGCTGTATTTTGTCAGGTGGTGGGAAACTATGAATTTAGGTTGATTGGTCCAGGTAAAGGAGGAGAAGCATTAATGGGAGTCGGGTACCGTGGGGAGTTCTTCATTATTAACCTGCCAGTTTTAAATTCCATCTGTAACATACTAATCAAATGCTTTTGACAGTTTAAGCTTTATTGTCAGCTTTAAACCTCTACAGAAGGAGGATTTCCTCTGAAATCTGGCTGTTTCTTGCCTAGCTGTTAATTATGCCTGGTGACATACCCTGGTAGCTTCCCCTTCCTTTCAGGCCACTGTTGTCTGCAGACTTCTTTTGCTTCCAGGCTGTGGTATTTTATCCTCTCTCTTTGCTGTTCCTCACTTTTCATTGAAATTCTTGGCAGAAATGGTGGCCCACACAAGTACTTTATCTATTGTTCAAACCTTTGGTTGTTTATGACCAGTCAGCTGTCAAAACCCTGTGTCTGCTGGTGAGCTACAAAGTTATCCTTGCTGGAGGCTGAGTTTATTTTTCTGAGGAATTAAATATGTTATCATATGGGTGTGGTGCTGTTGCAAGTAGCTAAAAATATATTCTTAATGCTTGGCAGAGGAGGAGGAGGACTCCTGCTAAGCAGGGCAGGATGGATTGTCATTTTGTGAGCACATACCTTATTCTTTGCAGGTGCTTGTGTGAGGCTCAGAGGTGACTCCTCACCCAGGGCAGCACAGGGTGACACAGAGTCCTTGTCCTCACCCTTTCAGCAGTGCAGAAGGGACACTTGTGAATGAACTGGCTGGAGAGATGTGCTCCACTCTTCTTCCCACTCAGGACTTGGCTTGCTGGAGCCAGTTCCCTCAAATCAGGCTCCAGCTGTGCCCAAGGGGTGGCTCTTAGGGAGGCAGAGGGGAGAGCGTGTCCCTTGTCCCAAACGTCTTCTGTCCCTGCTTCCCAAAACAGATGTGGCTTTTTGGTAAAGGCCCCAGAATCTCTAAGGGTCTGAAAAGCTGTGGCATTGCACCAGNTTTTCCCAAAAAGCGTTTTCCCGACCAGAGCTTGGGCACTAACAGTGGTGCTTGAGCCTGACATGAAAACGTGCATTTACCCTAAATTAAGTAGATATTAATGTAACAGACTGATTTTGTCCTCCAGTATGTTTATTGTACCTTTACACCAAACAAATTAACTCCAAATGGCAGAGTTCCCTCTTACTGTACTGCCTTGTCTGAGAGCAGTGTCAGGAGCCCCTGAATTCCCCTTGCCTCACCCTAAAAACTTCTTCACCTACTAACAGGAGTTGGGATGCATAAGGTGCTCCTGGGGGGAAATATTTCACAAGTACAGCTGAAGGTAAAGGCCTGGCAGTGGGATCTTGTGAAATCTGCTGCTGGCAGACCTGGCAGGGAAAGGATCTCACCCTTTAATGGTTTTTTTTTGCCCTTGCAGCTGTTGGAGTGCCAACCTTCCAGGGCATCGGGATACCATTTACTTATCTAATATCTGTAATTAATCTGTGAGAGCAGCAGCGTTGGAAAGATGGAAAATGATGAACGGCAATAAGGCATTTCATTTCTGTTATATATTGTACTCTCCAGCCAGATTATTGTTAACCCCAGATGTTTTATGACTTTTTGATAATAGCACAGGGTGTTTTATTCTGGATATTAATTGGAGTTACATTTTCTAATGTAGAAGTTCATTCTGTCCTTCATTAAATAAGCTAAAATTGCACTATTTGTCAGGCTATGGTTCTAACAGCTCTTTATTTTTTAAGAGTTGTGTAGGAGGAAATTCAGATTTATTGTCCTGTATGCTGCTAGACTGGGACAGGTAGAATTAGAGAGGAGGAACATCACAATCTCACAGCTCAGCATAAAGCTAGAAAATAACTCCAAGACCAGTGGTTTTTTTCCTGTTTTGGTTGAAGAATCTATTAAATGGAAGTACATGAGAGAGTTTTAAAAGAAATTGATTTCCTTACTAACAATGTTTTCTTGCCTGAATAAGAGTTTAATCATATTGGTGGGAAACAAAATTGATGAACCTTTAACTTCAGATGGTACAGAAATAGTGATTAGAAACCATTTGCCTACAGCTTAGAAGACAAAAATTTAGATTAAGCACAACTGAAACATTAATTTAATCTAATTCTGTTGAAGTCATGGGGAAAATCTGCTGCTGCAAAATTAATCTTACTCCTCATTTCCAGTTATGAAAAGAGTGAAATAATGTCAGTATAATTCCAGTTTAAAAGTGATCAATGTACATTCTTGTCCTTTGTACCTGATGCAAGCATACCTCTCATTTAGGAAATGTCCTCCTCCTCCTGTCATGTTGCTTGCTTTCTGCCATTCCTTATCAACAAAACTGTCTAGATTTAGCTTCCCAAAGCCAAGAAAGTGAGAGCCCAGCAGTCAAAAGCTTGCTTAGAAGAGAATTTAACAAAAGACAAAAACATATCTCAGGTGCTTTACCACGCCTGAGCAGGAAAGCAACCATGGCCTTGGAGCTGTTTCCTGAAAGAAATGCAACAAAACCCCACCTCAATTTGTGCACAGTTAATTTGCTTTCCAGCCAGGATTCTGGTCTGGGCATATAAATGGTTTGGAACTGAACTCTCAGGTTGCCTTTTCCCCCTCATCCCTTTCCCACTGATCTCCATAAATCATGGCCAAAGGAATCATCTGGGGAATATGTCTTGCTGCTGATGCTTTTGTGCATGGCACAACTTCACTATCCTATTCTGGTAAAAGAAGTGCTTTGGGGTTTTGTTGGGGGGTTTGTTTTGAGACACTCTTGTCCTTTGAAACAAACACTTCCTGGATAGGAAGGACGCTCTCATTTAATAAAGAATTCACTTCTAATTGTGTCACTGGCTTCCAAAAAATAACAACAAATTAATTAGTTCAGTCTTCAAACTCAAATTCTGTTTCTGCCTCTTTCACTGAGCAGCACCAGAATGGGAACTGTTGGCTCACAGATTCCACCACGGTCCTTCTCAAACTGTTGAGAGGCACCCTGACAGAATTTGGCCATGAATTAGTGACCTTCCCTAGGAGAAGTCCAGGGAGACATGTGGTGTCTGATAAAGCCCATCAAAATGGGTTTGTATTTCTGCTATTAGAAAGACCAAATATTACAGTTAAATCCTTGTACTTCTCTCTTCTGTCAGCACCAGGGGTCAGGCTGGTTGGTTGATCCTTCTCCCCAGCTTGTAATTAGTGAGCAATAAACTAATTCCATTTAGGCCAGATTGACTGAGGTAGGCAGATTTTTCTCTTCTCTTTCGACTCCCACTGCCAGTCCCAGTTCAGCAGCTTCCTGGTTGTGTGCAGCTGGGCTGAGCCTCCTGTGGTCCCTGCCAGAATTGCTGATTTATACTGAGGAGAACATCATCCACTGGGGTTTTAGAAACTCCATCATTTAACTGTGTCATCCCTCCAACACCTAACTTGTATTCCTTTAGGAGCTTGTTCTGGGGTGTTTTGAAGTGTTGCCACAGAGCCTTAAAATGTAAGAGGTCCAAGTTGTGATAGTTTTGTGACAGATGTGGCGAGAGCTGGAGTGTCACCTCTGGTAAGGTACAAGGCAAATAAGGTGCAGCATCTCAGGTGCAGGGCCTGTGTGCTGATGTGGGACTCCTGAAGGTCAGGCTTGATTGGGAAAGATTGTTATGTGTCACTCTGGTTTTGAGGATTTTTCGAAGCCTTCTGATTTGTCTTTCATATTGGAGTCAGAATTTCTACTTTCCCACACTTTCACTATAAACAATAGCTTTGTTTTCCTAACTGTCCCTCGTTGTTTACATATTTTTAGGTAGGCGGAGAAAGTTGATTGACAGTTGTCTTGACCAATGTGTTGTGGGAGGTGGGATTTCATCCTCCAATCCACAGGCACCTTTGGAAATGTTTAAAATTGAGTTTTTAAAATAAACTCAGCACTTTTTTCTGCTGGCTCATCACGGTGCCCTGGTGAGGTTCTCTCGTGTCGTGTTGCAGCAGTGATGCCCCACGTTCACAGACACTCTTACAGGTAAAAGCCAAGCAGCACGAGCAGTTTTAGGCTCTTTGCAGACTCAGTGCTGTTGTGTTTGTGTGGAAGCTGCATGACAGCAGCAGTAATGCAGATCTGAGATGTGCTGTAGCTCACTGATACCCAGGCTTTCTGTTGGAGACATCTGTCATCCTGTTGAGCAGGAGACCTTTGTTATGTATCTGGTTTGGTGCTTTGGTGATTTGAATCCATGGAGGACTTGGTGGCTGAAAAAGCTGTGCCACATAATGCTGTCGGATAACTTTACTCAAATGGATGCTTTTCTTTTTTTTAGACACATTTTTAAGCATAAAACAAATATATCTCTATAATAGAGCAGTGCAGTTGTTCATTTGATTGCATTTATTACATAATTCCTTTAAAGGGAAACCAATTATTTGATTGTTCTCACCTACCAAAAAATATCAATTAGCATGCCAGACTAATTAATCTTCTAAAAGGTAACAATCAAATACAGCACATTTCCTCCCATAGGACGACAGTGCTTCTAAAGGTCATCATTTAGCTGTGCACCTCCTTTTATTGCACTTTCTCAAAAAAAAGAGGGGGGGAAGGAGGGCTTGAATGATGAGAACTCAGTTCTCTCTAATGCTTAATAAACTTAACCTTTATCATGGTATTGAACTTGATGATCCTGCATGAAAGAGGAGTGCATGCTGCTTTAGAGGCATTTGTGCTGACTGTTAGTTAATCATTTTTATTTGCTTTATGGATATGACATGGAGTATTTATTAAAATTCTTCAGAGCATAGTAAATATGAGGAGAGGTTAAAGCAGCAGAGGAAGAAGGATGGTTCCTCTGAGCAGAGCAGGGGGTGTGTGGTTACAAGTGACTGTACCCAACGCATGTTTACTACAGAAAGATCTCCTCCTGAGCAGTCATCCTCCTGTCTGATTCTGGACACAACTTCTTGAGGTGCAGACAGTGCAAAGTATGTGATTTATGCTGTTGGGTTTCTTGGCCTGGGTTTCTCCACTCTAATAAATGGTTAAAGAAATTTGTCATAATTGAAAAGAAATATTGAATATTTTCTGCCTTTATGGTCATATTAGAAAGTGTATGGGAAAACAATCATTTTGAAAAGGAAAAAAAAGAATAAAAATATAATACTTTGCAAAGTATTCTCAAAGCCCATCAAATTCAAAGCTTTCCAATTTCATCTCCGATCATGCATCTTTTATTGCTGCATTGTAAGGAGTTAAGTATCTTTTCTCAAGCAGACTATAATTCTTCATCATACATGGTATGCTAAGTTGCTTTAGGAGGTAACTGGAGAATGAATTTCTTTTACTGCTGATCCCGAAGTAGTGCCCAGAAATTCATAGGTTCCATAAGTGTTTCTAAAGATCCATTAAAATCATCCTAAGCATGATGGATGGCAGGATGCTCTGGTTTACGTCATGCTCCTCATCTGTACTAAAATAAGCTCTTGTTTCCTTAATTGAATATTAAATTTATTTTATTCCTCGGTAGACTACACTTTTAGCAAGTATAAATCTCACTTTTATTTGCAACAGGTGTTAGTCTCACTCAAATTACACACCCCTACTGTGACTTTTTTCCCAAGAGATTTAAAGCACTTTTGCCACACGGTGCTGATTGTGCCATAAATGGGACAGTCTGTAGATTGGACTGAAATGTGGAAACCTGAGTTCCTGCTGGCAGGTTGGTGCTGTCTGTGTAATATTATGGGTTGGGATTCTGCAGACAGTTCCTCAAGATTGGACCATCACTTGGAACATATAAGAAGTATGAAATAACTTTTTTCTCATCTCTTGCTTGTGTGCTTTTCTTAGACAAGGCAAAGCCAAGTGGTGCTCAGAAAGCAGAGAAAAAGCACTGGGGGTGACAAGTGTGTTTACCAGGCAGAGATGGAAATATGACATGACAAAGACAATAAACCCTCTAGAATTTTGTGCTTTTTCTGCTCTGCCTCTGATTTCAGATCAATTTTTGTCTTTTTCCCAACTTGTTTTTCTTTTCCATGATGCTGGTACGTGTAGCAATCAACATTCTAGATCAAGAACGTGTGTTCACTGCCTCAGGGATCCGTGCCAGCATCACTATTTTTGGTCTCCTTGGGCTGGGAAGGGAGGGCAGGGCTGGTGCCAGCAGTGGAGAGGAGTTGTCCCCTCAGCTGTGCAGCAAAGCCAGTCACTGCACCAAGAGCTAAAACAGCTCCCACCAGCAGCTCTTTGAAGATGCCCCACCCCTGAATTTGTTTTAGGGCTGTCAGTCATTTGTAATATTTGACTTGTTTGTCAGTCAGCGCCAGCCTTCCCAGACAGCGTGAAGTGGGGCTGCAAAGGCTCCCTCACGTTAAAGCCTCTTTAGTCACTGACAGTTTTGGCACAGAAAACATCAATCAGCGTCACTAGTGGGAGGAAGCTGTGCTGTCTCTGTCAAATTCCAGTGCTCCTGATTAGTGGATTTTGTTGTTGTGTTCTTATACTCCCCCAGGAAACCCACAGGATCCCTTGTCTGACACTGTTGGCTTCCAGGGACACAATGTATAGCTTATTCCCAAAGCTGTAAAGCCTGATGTTTGCTCTCCAGGAACACCAGGTGTCTTCAGAAGTCAGAAAGCTGCTTTTGGGCTGAGTTTATTTCCCTGAGATATACATGTACAAAACTTTTTGCTACCTCGTGTGCACCTTTATAGATGAAGTGAAATGTGCTGGCAATCGCTGCTTTAATTTTTGTGTGGGCAGCTGTTGCATTTATATAAGTATTACTCCTTTTGAGAAATTGCTAGGAGATATAAAAGTTTAAGTTCTCTGCTGGAACATAATTCTGGCTTTTGTAAAAGCCTTGCATCTCCCAGCCCATCACTGTGCTTTGCCTGTCACGTGCTTGAGCTTGTCTTGCTGCTCCTCTTACAAATCCAACTCTTCTGCAGCCACCAGCTGACAGCAAGGAGTCGATTACTAACAGAATAAATTTAAAATAAAAGCAAAATGCAAAGCTTCCCTCAGTTGAGCTTTTTCACAGAAACCAGGGAGGATAAATGGTAATGACTCTCTTCAGTGAGGTCATCTGTCAAACAACCCATTAAGCAAACTTAGATAGCAACCCTCCCCACCAAAAACCCCACCAAACTAAACAAAAGTAATAATAATTAAAAGACCAAAACACAACAAAATCAATCAAACCTAAAGCAGCACAAACCCACCATTTCCAAGGCAATGGGAGATCTTTTCAGAATCCCAGTTTCCACCATTTCCTCATCTGCTGAAGAGACATTTTTTGAGGACATAGTAGCCTTTGCTCAATGCACAGCACTGCCCAGCTTCCTTGGATGTTTCGAGCAATTTCTAGGTAATTTCCAGAAATTGTAGGGGACCTTATCACTCTCTACAAGTGGCTGAAAGGAAGTTGTGTGGCCAGGTGGGGATCACTCTCTTCTCACAGGTAACAGGACCAGAGGAAAAGGCCTCAAGTTACACCAGGGGATGTTTAGGTTGGATGTTAGAAAAGCTTTCTTCACTAATGAGGTGGTCAGGCACTGGAACAGGTTGTCCATGGAAGTCCAGGAATCACCATGTTCAAAAGGGGTGTGGATGTGGCACCTGGGGATGTTTTAGTGCTGGTTTAATGGTTGGAATTGATCTTGGAGTTCTTTTCCAACCTCAATGATTGCATGGCCTGTGTATGAATTTAAGAGTTAATGTAAATAAAACCATTTGGGCCTGATCCAGCTATACAAATTTCTGTCCTCAGCCCATCCAGGAGGGGCTTCTGTCATCTACACAGGTCAGAGCACAAGATTTATTCAAACTGTGTTTTTGCTGTGCTGTCTAAAGCAACTTTGGTCAAACTTTTTCAATGACAGAAGTATGTGATTTTCTTCTGGGTGTGTTAAGTGTGAATCCCTCTGTATTAAAAGGAGATTTAGAGGTTTAGTGTTGAGGTTGCCTCCATTAACTAATAAGGCAATTTTATTGAACATGATTAAGAGTTAGAATGTTAATTGTGATTCTTGAAATGTTGGGGTTTGCCTGCTAAGTATTTGGATATTCAGTTAAGTGGCTGTATGGTAAATATTAAAGGTATGTTGTTATACTTAGAGTAACTCACCATGTTCAGGTTTTCTACAAAAGGACTAATTTTTTTTTTTGCTAGAAAGGGACATATTTGTCAGAGGGAAAACTCTGTAAAATATGAAGAATTTCTTTGTGACTTTGTAATAAAGACAGGTAAAACTGTTTTCATGCAGGATATCCTTTCTCATCTCCTGCAAGTATTTTATACACTCTGGCTGCAAGATCAACAATACCTTTCCATGGCTTGCTGCTTCTGTGAATAATCAGGGAACAGTCTCTTTTGCAGTGGGTTTGATTTGATAAGATTTGGTACTGGAATGATATTACAGCTTGCAAATATTTCAGTCAGCTTTAATACACATTTTATACTATGCTAGAATGAAGCCACAGTCTGAAATAATTTTACATCATGAGCGGTTCTAAATGAAAGTACTTGCAGGTTATTTCCATCACATATGTGCAGGAAAGAATCTGTTTCTGCCTAAATAATATTTAAGTCCATTACCTTAGGAGAAAACAGTAATTTCAAGCTTTAGCACCTGAGTGGTGCTGAACTTTAGTGATGGTGATAGGGATCGTTATCAAAGTGCTGCCTTCCCAGGAGAAACCTTGCTCCAAACAAAGCTTGGGAGCCTCACTAATAACTAATGGGTCCTGGATGGGCACAGGCCAATGCACTGAATCAGGCTGATGATGCAGCGGCTTGGCTTGGCTTGCCCATCTTTTGGAAGTAGATATAAATTTATTTAAATATATTTTTGTATGTATATATGTGCACACACCTATTTCTGAGATATATAAGTTTATAAACATGCAATATCCTTTCTTGCAAAGGTGGCTATGGTGTTTTTGTGCCTTTGAAGTCAAAACCCGAATTTCTGCCTTTGGGGCATTTGGTGATCTCGGAGCTTCCCTTCTCCAGGTGCTGCTCCTGCAGTGCCAAACAGCCCAGTTTGGAACAGCTTTCCTCTGTGCTGCCTTGTAGATCTGATGTGCTTTGTTTTTATAGGTCAGACAGTTTGTGAGTGAAAGAAGTGCTGGGCAAATACCAGTCCTTTAAATATCTTGGGATTGGCGCTGCCAGTGTTCAGAGGGAGTTGACTGAATTGTGATTATAGTCATTGGAAAAATGAGCAAACAGTGCATCCCCCAGTTGTAATAATCCCCCAATTATAAAATTATATAAATGTTTGAGTTGAAATGAAAAAAGATAATACTTGTGTGTGTGTGTTTAAGTCATTATTGCTGTGGAATAAATAAGGTTATTGGCCTTAGGATCTTTGGTTTGCACTGAATCACTGAATTTTGAGATTGGAGTTTTTGTCTGAGTAGGTCAAGGAAAATAAATGTCTATTTATATTTACAATTTTTAAAATGTCATTTGATTTACGTAACAATTACTGGGAGAAAAACAATACCTTTTTCTTAAGGTTATTTCTTTGTTTTCTTCTGTGAAAACTGAATCTTTAGAAAAAAATTCAACATTACAGCATTAGGAATATCCTGGTTTCCAGGCTCCTTCTTTTAACATTTACTGTTGGCTTCTGCAGAAATATTTCCTGCATGTTCTAGAAAGTTGCCTTTAAACTTGGTGTACTGCTAGTCCTGAAAGGATTTAGTGTGGTGCAAGGCTGCCAGATAACTTGGGCTGCCACTGCAGCAATAGCAAATTTCATCTCTCCAAGGCTTCTGTTCCATGGGGTTGTTACTGGAACAAGAACTGAACAAATATTAAGTCATGCTACGTGTGGAGAAACTTAATTTGTCAGCGTGGTTTTGATTTGACTGTTGGCTCTGGAAATGTGCCTTTTTTTACTTGTTCTTGTATTATAGCTTCAGGCCAGATCTTCAGATGTTAACCTAGATTTTGTCTCTGCCCGTTGCTTCTGAAGTGTTAAGTCACCTTTGTGGGGAACACCAAGGTCTGCTGAGTAAAGAATGGCAGATTTAACATATTTTGGGGTGGTGTGAGCAGTGTGCCAGCCCCTCTCTGTGTCCAGGCTCTCCCAGCCCTCACCTTACACCAAAGCCTGGGAGCTGCTCTGGGTGTGCAGGGGTAACACAGCATCCTGTGCCCAGGTGCTCTGGGCTGGCTGTGGCAGCACAGTATATGGCCCTGTAAAGCTGATTTAGCACCTGTAACCTTGGTGCTGTGCTCCCCAGGGACAGCAGGAGCTCTCAGCAGAAAATGCTAAACTGCTCTTCCCATTCTGTTGTAAGATCAGTGCTTTTATCTCAACAAAGCTGTTCTATCTCTGAAGTACTTGCATTTTTAAAATCAAAGATAAAGATGTACCTACAGCACTTCTGTTGTTAAATTTCTTTATGGTACCTAAACCAAGCCATGTTTTCAGTGCTTTAGTGGAAACAGAGAAACACTGTTTTTCCCTTTTTTATTCTGGACCTCTGGCTGCCTGAAATTCAGTCCATTGAGTCTAATCTTCTTGCAGAACAGAGATTAGTAAAATAGTATGATTAATAGGATCAACATCAGATGTTTTAGTGTACTGAAACCTATGTTTGTACACAGGAAAAAAAATGACCTTTCAAGTGTCTGCCAGCATGTAAAATTACCTGTCAGTGTAACATATGCATATGTATTTTGTTGAGATACAGTAGGTGCACGTGAAATCTGCCACAAGAAGCATGTGGGTTTTAGGATGTTTAACTTTTTGTTCCTCTCTACAGATGGGTATGTAGCAGTTTCAGGTTTGTAATATATAATATATAATATATATAGGGTAATAACAGAAGTATGAAAGGTGAAATTATCAACAATGTATTTTTAAGAAATATGATACTTTTGTTCTTCATTCAAGTTTATGGGAATTCTTAGATTTCTGTTAATGATTCCAGTATTTTGCAGTGCTTGAAAATTAGATTTTAAGCAAGAAATGGGGCTTGTTTCAGTTCCTTAATAGCAGAATAACCTTTACATTTTCAGAACTCTTTAGAGTGGTATTAGCTCCTCAGCTTCCATTTTAAAAAAGTAAACTCAAGAAAAACAACCAAAAAAACTGCTACTGACTTGAACGTGCCCTGAGTTATTCAAAGCTAAAAGATGGAAAGAAAATATTTTTTCTCATGTTTACCTTACAGCATAAGTAAGTTTTTAACATTGGATGTGAACAACTCTGTAATTCTTCTGTACATCTAAATTGTATGAGGATGTGTCTTCTCAGTTCATTCCATATCAACACAAAGTTCTTACTTTAATAACAAAATGGCAGGTAGAGAAGATCTATAGTTTTTTTTTCTTTTCTATCTTGTCTAAACTCATTTTTGTGAGTTACTTGGACCATTTTTCATCAGAACCAAGGCTGGGAGGAAATGATGTGTTGGTACGTTAAGGTATAATGCATGTTTACACATTTTGACTTTAGAAGTCCATGTTGTTCACAGAACATGTAGGGAATTTTTATATTCTGAATAAAAGTGCTGACAAAGGGTTGAGTAGTCAGACATTAAGTAATCTCAGACCTCTCAGGAGTCCGTGTGAATACTGAATGTTATTAGTTTGGGCATGTGGAAATCTCAGACCTGCAAGTTTCTTCTCGGACTGGTGACCCTTGGGAGAGAGGTTGGTTTTGTTTTGTTTGTACAAGAGCACGGTGCTTTATGAAATCCATCTGCTGGCTCAGCACAAAGTTCAGGCTCTGGATCTGTAGACATATTGCCAAAAAATGCAACCTGTGTTGCTGAAATATTCCCTTTCATGAAAGTGGGTATGGGTTTATTACTCTGGCAGCTCTTTTGAAGGAGGATCAGTCAGATCAATTGAAAAATGTCTGTATAAAGTTGGAAAGGCACATGCAGGTGTTTAGATCTCATGTTTTGGTATGTTTTCCTTAACACTTTCACTCCTAATTAATAAAGGACTAATGAGAGATCTTTTATGATTTTAATGCCTCGGCATGTTCTGGTTGCTGGTTCACTGTTAACACGGGCAATTCAGGAATCATCATGAAGGAATTCTTGGATATGAGATGCCGGGAGGTCACAGATTTCCTCCCAGGGCTGCGCAGGAATTCCTGTATGAACTTGAGGCACTGAAACTTCCTGGTGTAGCCACAGTTCTGTTTGCATCACTTGGAAATGGGGGTGCTGCTGCTCCTATTTTGCCTGTTAAAAACCAAATTTGTCTGGTTTTGTGCAGTGTGACAAGGGAAACAAGAGGAGATCTAATACTCTTCTAGTCTGAACATTTGACCAAGTAACTGCTAAAATGTCAAATGCTATTCAGGCATGTTCTGCAGGAATATGGCATTTTTGGATGTTTGTGTCAGTGCATTGTAAATGTTAACAAAAATAATCATGATGAACCATTAAAAGTTCTTGTACACAAGTAAAAAAAAAAGAATAATGCAACTAACTGTAATACTTTTCAGTAATTTTTTAAAATGTTATTTTTAATATTAGCATTTTTAATTTTTTTTTTTATTTTTTTAATGTTTCAAACAAGTGTCTCTTTACACTGCACTGTGTCCCTTTAAATTCTGAGCCCCTCTGCTGGGGTACTGCTCCTTCTCCTTCTGAGCATGGTGCTGCCTACATCGTGCTTCATCTCACTGTGCCACCTCTGACCATTAATGCAAATTGGAGGCCAGATAAGAGTTGCTCTGGATTTAAATTGGTGCAACTCACAGCAGAATCTGTCTCCAGTTCATATTAATGACTGCAAGTGGGAGAAGCTGCCTGAACAGAGAGGAAGCTCTAATGAGACCATGTTCCTTCACCCGTAGCCACATCTCTGCCACCTAATCTCTTTTCTAGACTGTCGAATCAAGTTCATTTAATTGCACTTTCAGTTAAAATCTGCAAACTGCAAATGTGGAAATAAACAAGGAATCATGTTTGCATGTTCAGATGTCTTTCTCTTTAAATCCAGTGCTTACATTTTTCTTGGTAATTGCACTGGAATTGCTCTGTGCAGGCATGGCTGCTGCAGGGGCAGGGGGAGGATTTTTGGTCCTGCTTCTTGGAGCACCTGTGGCATTGCAAGAGCCCACACTCACTTAGGCCTTTTCCTCCAGAGGAAGTTCAAATAAAACCCAAGAGAATGTTTGTTTGTCCGTGCTGCTGTTAATAACAGAGTGAGATTTCTGTGCAGAGGCACTGTCTGTCAGCAAAGCAAACACAGCGTGTTCTGATGTTTGTGTGCCTGACTAAGGACAGTATTTATTTCATCCTTGGAGAACTTGCATGGAGGACAGAATTCCCACTGTGTCAAAAAGGATCTGCGGCAGATACCCTAATATCTGATAAAGTACCTTTTGTCAGCAAGTGTGTATGTTGAAAATTAGCAGTTCCTTCAGCACAAAAGCCTTGACATTGAGTATAATTGAGGAGGTTAGTGTCGGCATGTTCGTAAGTATTACCTGTCATTTGAAATATGACAGTGCTGTAACTGCAGGACCTTGGGGACTTCACTGTGCTGGCAGTGCCATCTGACTGCCTTGGAGTCTGTGAGACAGCTTCCGAGCCACTTCGACCCTGAGATAATTAACATGGCCCTGGAGGCTTCTGCCTTTTGCTTTCCTGCACTTGTTGTTTAATAAGATGTTTGTTGCTCTGCTTGTCTTTGATGCAGTGGTGTGCCATTAGGGACACAAGGTCCTTCACATGCTGTCACAGTCAGTGGGTTTAGGTAATGCTGTCTGTGCAGCCATTCCTTTCAATTCCAGCAAATTAAAATATTACCATCAATTAGCCAGCTATGCTGGGTGGCTCGCTCTTTTTCTGAGGGGATACACATATTTGTGGTGTGTGAAAGTAAGGTGACAGGGAGGGGGAGTACTATACAACTCAATTGCCATGGAAAAAGCCAGGTTTCAAGCAAGGTCAGATGCTAAAATGATATCATAGGGTGCAGAGATGAAAGGCAGCACTTCAGGGGAGGGAGAGGTTGTTGCTGTCTGGGAGGTGCAGCCTTGGGGTGGAAGGTTATCAGCTGTCTGTGGTCAGAGAGAGAGGTTTTTTTAATCACTTGCATTAATCAAGATCATGATGGTTTAGTCCATAAGTCTTTTTGGTGTTTTACTGAAAGCAAAACATGTTTTTTAAGGAGAAAGGAGAGAAAACAAAAACACAAAAGCTTTGGAACATCTTTGTGTAGACAAGCTGAGCACAACCGGTTTTACTTTTCCACTCTGTGAAACAATGTTTTAACGGGTTGTGAAAAATTCAGCTATGTTGCTCCAGAGAGATTCACACTAATACTTTGACAGCTCACATGGCTAAGCTGCTTTTTGAATGTCGTAAGAACTCAAAGCAACACTAACTCTAAATCTAAATAATCAGCTCCAGTGGATGGCATGGTTGAGCCAGGGTGCTTCCGCAAAAGGGCATTTTTAGCCACAAAAAAAAGCTTCACAAAGTCATCTTGTTTCTAGGGAATTGTCTGTTTCAAGGAAAGAAAACCCCTTAAGATAGTCTCCTTCAGGGTGTTTTTCTGCCTTTTTTTAAGCAGTTGTCCTCTTTTGTGTGTGCTTATTTCTGAAGTAAACAACAAATGAGCATAACCTGGAATGTGCAATATCAGAGAGCTGTGGTTATAGTATTTAGCTTTTCATTTCATCATGTAAGAACAAATGGAACTGGAAAGGTATCTCATTACACCCATTTAGCTTGAAATACTTCTAATCTGTCTTGCTTGTGGAGAGTATAATTTATAATTAGAACTGTGAAACAATGCCAGATAGTATTGAACAGTGAGTTTGGCTGTTTTAGATGGATACCTTGAGTGGAGAAGCTTGGAAAATGCCATCAGATAAAGTTGCAGATGTTGAAAAGATTCATTTATACACCACAATCCACCCACAAGGATTCACATTGCAATAACATCTTTCCAGTTCCTTAGTGTATTTCTTCCACTGTCATGCTAATACAGAATGAAAGAGGAAAATACAGCAGTTTTCTTCTAATAATCCAGCATTAGTTCGGGAGTTAAAGCCAAGATGACTGAAAGCTGCAATGTTCTAAAGACGCATTCTCCAGTTCCTTTACATTATGAATATAAATATCTTCTCAGTTATAGACACTAGGCTTTCATTGTATAGCCCTCCATTAGGCATAAAACATATGAGAAAGCTGTCTGCATTAGGCTAGTGAAAGAGCACTGATTTACAGCTCTTCTGTAACCTCACTTTGCAAATATTAAGGGAACAGTAAAAGAAAAAGGTATGGAGAATTCTACATGAATACATTCATCTTTGACTTTCATGGAGGAGTTTGGCTGACATGGACCTTTTTTTTTTGTTCTAAATGACAAATCCAACATTTGTTGTTCAGTTGTAACCTGACAGAAAAATCACAGGAGTGTTTGAGCCATTCCTAGTTGATCCTTTTCTCCTTTAAAAACCCCTTTTATTGGAAGGGAAGAATAATTTTCTCAATAAAGATGATGAGGTGCAGGATGCTGATCAACTGTGGCTTATATCATACTAATTATATTATACTAATTCTTGCCTGGATTTCAGTCAGCAGTGACAGAAGACTTCAGCAAGAGATGTGATCCAAAACCTCATTGGAGTGGGTGGGGCTGTTCCTTGGGTCAGAGCCAGTCACTGCTGCTTTCCTTCTGCCTTGGCCTCTGCTCTGAGGCTGGAGGATTTTTTATGGGAATTGTGGAGATAAATATTGTAGGATGTCAGAAGGCTTCCAGTGGTGGTAAGAAGCATACTGCACACATAAATATCCTTTTTCACAAAGCCATTTAACTTTTATTTATCAGAAACCTATGAAGTTCTGTCAATTTTCCTAGTGAATGGTAGAAAATAGATAGAATTAAGTGAGTAAAATTAACAGTAATAAAGTTAGGGAAGCATGAAATTAAAAAAGTGATTGCCGTAATAAGGTATAAAAGTTTTTCAGGAAAAATAATACCCTTTTGACTTGGTGAAAAACAGTATTAGTACTACTTATTAAGGAGAATATATTTATATGATCAGTATCACGTCAATGAAGTCTTGATACTTGTTGGTTTTACCTACTCTGTTCAATTTGATTATCTCAAATTAATGTACTTTACAACTGCTAATCAATTTGTTCTTCTCATTTTAATGATAGGTAAGTGTTACCAGCTTGCTTTTGAAAAAGAAAAAAGATTGAAGCTGAGGCTTATGAGATAAGTGGAAAGAATCCATTAGAAAGGCCTTTAGTTTCAGGTTCTTGAAGGTGTATAGCTAAAAAAAAGGTGTAGAGCTCAGTATTTGTTGATTCCTTCAAGTAGCATTCAGGTGCTTCAGTTTGCAAGTTCATACAGTGGCAACTCAGTGAAAAATATGTTTGCAGCCCCTGAAACAGCAGCTCATCCCTCCAAGGGAGAGCATGCCACGAAGGATGAAGGAAATATCTCATTCTCATGTGCTCTTCACAAATTTCTCCAACAAGGGAATGGAAGAGGAGTGAGTGTGCAGGAATATGAGTCAGGAGGAAGACTGAGGTTACACACTGCAATATCATCATTAGTCTAAGAGATGGATTTGGATTTGAATTGTCCTGGAAAGAGGCTCTGTTAACTTCCTGAGATGATGGAATCCTGCTTAGGTCAAGAGAGAAGTGGGGAGGGAGATGATCTTCTCCATCAGTTCTAGGGCTCTTCCATACAACATTTGGCACAACTCAGTTTTCTCTTTACAAGGTCTTGCATGTGAATCCTGCCTTGACAGATTTATCTATAACCTCCCCCTCCACAAATTTTCATAGTTTGCAAGTGCCAGGATCAATAAAGCCCAGTAAAATCTTGGTGTAAGACTGAGCAGCAGAACAGCAAGAAAATCGTGGTTTGTGCTACACAAACACAATGTTATGGCAGTGTCAGGTTTTTGTATACAGATGTGATTAATGCCATTTCACCAAAGTAATATATTTGAATAGCTGTTGAGATTCTTTCTTCTAGACAACTTCATTAAAACACAGGTCCTCAAAAATTTAGAGAGAGGAGATATTCAAAGGGATGTCATTTTACTACACTTTTCACAGCAATAATATTTCCTGGTGAAGTGGTAATCAAGTTCCTGTGGGATGCTTTGCTTTCACAGTTCTCCAGTGGGTTGGTTCTTTAGGTGTTAAACAGCTCTAACAGACCTGGATAAGCTGAAAAGCTTGTTAAGGTCAGAATGGTGAATGACTGCTGGAGACATATCTTATTCACAAAACATGCATTTAGTTCTCTGAATTCTTTCCTATTCATCTTTTCATCTCTGTTTTAGTTTCACATCTTATATAGAAATGTCAGTGCATTATTGTATTTTTTTCGTTGTTTTATTACTGAGCTTTGCAGAGCCGATCTTTGTTATTTTCTTGATTCTTGCCCTTTTAATAACCTTTAAATATAGGTCCAGTTCTCGCTGGCAGACCAGCTACTTTGCCGTGAGGGTTTGAAAAGGGGCTCTTGTAGAAAGGAGAGTGTGTGCTGGGAAGCGTTAAATTTCCCTGTGTGTTATTATCTGAGTGGCATCAGCTCAGTGGCACATTAAGTAATGGGCTGTCATGGTCTGTTGTTATGGAACAGTTCCCATGAACCAGCATTGGGTGTATCTTATGTAACAAGCCTATCTTTAGGCTGATGTACAGGATTTCACATTCAGCGCCGGGCAGGGATGGAGCTGATGTTTCATTTCTGCCTCTGTGTCTGTATTTTTTTAATGCACACAAGTAGCACGTGGCAAACGGAGGCTGTTGCTTTTTCTGCCTGCTCAAAGGAGATAACGTTTCTTCAAATTGCTGTGTTCTGGAAAGAATAAAGGGTTCTGGGTCTGTGACTTAAATGCTGTAGCCTGCTGCCTTGCGGGAGAGACAGAATTTGTCCTGTGGCACAAAAAAGTGCATCTGGGGAGAGGGTTTTTTTCAGTTTTGGTGACATTTTTAAGCCTCGCTTCAGGGCCCAGATCAGATGTTTCCTAGATACCTATTGGCAAATGCCTCATTTTTCAGAGAATTGTTTAGGCTGGAAAAGACATTTTTAGTATTATCAAGCGCAGCCATTAACCCAGTGCTGCCAAGGCCACCACAACTCCGTGTCCCTGAGTGCCACAGCTGCCTTTCTTTTAAATCCCTCCAAGGCTGACACTGCAGCACTTCCCTGGGCAGCCTGTTCCAGTGCTTGAGAGCCCTTCCCATGCAGAAATTTTTCCCATGTCCCATCTGATGCCCCTGGCACAACTGGAGGCCATTTCCTCTTGTCCTGTTGTTTGTGACTCGGGAGAGGAGACTGTCGCCCACCTGGCTGTCAGCTCCTTTCAGGTGCCTGCAGAGAGTGAGAAGGTCTCCCTCTCTCAGCCTTTCTCCAGGCTGAGCCCCTTTCCCAGCTCCCTCAGCCTCTCCTGGTGCTCCAGGTCCTTCCCCATCTCTGTCGCCTTCTCTGGACACATTCCAGTCCCTCAGTGTGTTTCTTGGAGTAAATGGCCCAAGACTGAACACAGGATTTGAGCACTGGAGCTGCTCACCTCAGCAGCGGTGAAATATCGCACTCACAGAGTGACCTTTGAGGAAAATCACTAATTTCTTTGTTTAGAGTGCAGAGGGCACAGATCTCATAAAGCAGTTGCTGGTAAATGGAGTATATTATTTTCATATCAGTGTCACACTGTCAGAAAGTGGCACTTTGTTAAGATAATGTGACCTTTAGAATCATCTTTTAGTCTTTTATTCTTTCTCTGGTACCGTGAATCTCTACTTTTAATTCTTAATGTTTTTCAATGAAGTAGAAATAACACAAAATTCAGTTATTCATGTTCTTTCAGGTATATTAGATTTTTTTTTTTTTCATGAATGACATAGGTGCCATTTTATCCGTGAAAAACTTCTGTTTGCTGACTGTAAAATGTACATCTGTTCTAAAATGCAAGTTTGGTAAGCATTTACATATTTTATAAAGGAAAGAAACGGAAACGTGAATAGGGATCAGCTGCTTTCCAATGGTTTCTATGGGGAAAAAAGTGGATTAAAAAAATGCCCTGTGAGCTTTGTGCTAGGTTGTCTGTTGCAGAAATAGAAAGTCACAGTGCTGGAGCAATTATTATTTAAAAGGGAAAAGGTGAGATTAGGTTAGATAATAACAATTTGTTTGGAATATGAGCAGTGCTACCTGCTAGTGATTTTTTGCATTAAATTCTCTCTATATTTTTTTGAGGAGATTCCCCAGTTTCAAAATTTTCCTTCTCAGTCTGATTGTCCTTATTAAGCACTTGTTGAATCAGAGGTTCAGCTTGGTCTCTTTCCCTTTTCTCTTGGAGCTGCTCCATGAAATGTGAGTCATGCAAGACACTCTGGGTCAAGGAAGCAGATTTCCCTGCTTCCATAAATATGTCCCAGGTTTTTTTTGTTGTTTGTTTGATTTGGTTTTTTAACTACCAAAAGATGTGGGTGAGTGCTTTCTATCCTACAATGCTGGTTTCCAGCAATTGCTCCTTTTTGCGAACGTGAAACCTGTGGTCATAGAAAAAGATGCTGCTACTCAGAATAGGAACTGGACATCTGCTTGATTATTTTTAAACCTCACTATTGTGATATGAGTAGAAATACAATAGCAAAATACAGCTCAGTAGCTTCATGTGCATATTTTTTTATTGAAGAAACGTTGATTTTCCCCTGGAGACAAAAATATTTTTAGAATAGAGGCTGCATGTTCAAAAAAGCATACTCATGTAGCAGTGTTACAGCAATTTGTTTGTTCTAATTGAACAGAAGTAAGAAGTTTAAAACACTTAAAAGTATGTGAAAGTATGCACTTAAACACCATTCTGAATTATCCTTGAATTTCCATACAAAATCTCAGCATTGTTGCTGTACTTGGATAATGGAATAAAAATCTGTGCTAATATAACAAATGTAACGTATTTCTGAGAAAAAGAAGGAAATCCTGATTTGTTTGTGCTTAAAATTTGAAAGTTGGATTATGTGTTTAACAGGAGCTGCTTGAGCCTTGTGTTACTTGGAATGAAAAAAGCCACCACCTTGTTAATGGCAATATTTAGCAAGAATTCTGAGAGAAAGGAACTTAGTTTCTAAGCCCTGTTCAGTTTTGAAACTGTGGAAAGTTACAAAAAAGTTTTATGGGGATTACTTTTGATAACGGTTTTTGAAAATTACACATTTCTATTTCTAGAATCAAAAACATTGATTTTTTTTTTCCCCAAAAGGAAGGATTATCATATAATCCAACTGGAATAAACCCAAATTTTTCCTAACATTTTTATATGACTATTACTATTAGCAAACTTGCAGGCCTTCCAGATTGTCCAAAAAATAAACCCAAACCAAAAAAAACCCAACTTAATGCTGCTAGTGTTTCCTACTATGGAAGTATTATAGGACCTTGAAAACTGCTGGAGAAGAAGAAAGCACAAACAGGGACTGCATCTTCCCATAAACTTTTGAATGGTATTTTAAGCAGATACTAGACCGACTGTAGATGTGTCAGGTTTGTTAAAGCTGATACTTCAGCTCAGGGAACCCATTTGGCACTTGAAGTAAATCTCCCAGATGGAACAATATCGTTAAAAATTAATTGTGTAACTACTGGACCTGTCTTTAAAGACTTTTGAACTGCTGAGGCTTTCTAATCAGATATTGTTGCTCCAGTTCACCAGTGAAGCGAATCCAATGACTTTTCCGGCGTATGGCCTACTTCTGTTAATGAAAGTACAAATTATTCACTTCAACATATAGGCTGTAAAACTAATCTCCTGGCTTACACATTACTGTCTTCTGCACGTTTAACTTCTCTTCTGAGTCAAAAAAAATAGTATAGAGTAAATCAGAAGGGACACATCAATCAACTTTGCACCGTTTAAAAGCCAGTTGGAGTTGGGGATGGTGGTTGCTGGTGGTGTTTGACACTGAGCCTGGCTCTTCCCTGGCCTGCTCTGTCTGTGTGAGTTATATCAGGCATGTTATTCTTTGTAGGGTCTTTAACATTCAAGGGAACTTTAAAAAAAAACACTTTCTTTTTTTGGTAAGAAGCTTGTTTAGTATTTTCACCTTTTCTTCTTCCGTCTGAGCTTTCTCATGGCTGCTCACCACTATTCACTGCCATGACGTAATTTTTGGATGATGAATGTTTGCCAGAAAACTTAACAGCACTTTTCATTTGCACCGTATCTGTTGCAGTTGATGGTGGACAAAACAGATCAGCTGGCTCTTGGTTTCCTTTCTGCCCCTTTTCTGAGGCAAACTCACTCAACTTGTTGCTTAATATTGGGCAAGGCACTGAGGCAGCCACTGAGCTGCTGCTGTAGGGATGGCCACGTCCCACTGGATACCTGCATCCACTGTGTCTGTCTTTATATTCATACAAACATGGGCATCTCCTTTAGGTAAGGCTCTTACACTGCAGGCTGGGGTTTTTTGTTTTTTTGGGGTTGGTTTTGTTGTGTTGTTTTTTTTTTTCCTGGAGAACAGTTCCTCAGCTGGCTAGCTCTTGCCCTTCTAGCAAGAGCTTCCCTCAGCCTGTTCCTCACATACCCACCTACAGCATCTTTAGGGCTGTTTGGAGCCATTTTAATAGTCAGAAGCCTAATATTTGCCACTATATATTTAAACTTGGTAATTCTTACTGTCACTTTTTTTTTTTCATAGTAAGGTATTTGTTGCCACAAAAGTAGTTCAGTGATTGTGTCGTTTTTGAAGAAAATACCAGATAATAATTTCCGTTTATTCTGTGTATAGCTATAGAAAATGCAGACACATATATAGTTGTGTGCACGTATATTTTTGTATGCTTAATAAAGTGGATAATTTATGTAAAAAAATCAGATCAGCCATTCCTAAAAAAACCCCAACCAAAAACCCCCAAACAACAACAGCATAGGACATGCAGAGGATTTTAGTTAGGGTCTGACTTCAGACTCTTTTCCCAAAATGCTCTAGTGTAGGTAGTCTGAAAAGTGAGGTAAAGCTTCATTAAACAGCATTCAATTAAAAAAAAGTAATTGTCTTATGTGGTAAATGCACTATTAGACTCTGAACTCGTATATCATATTTATTACATTTGATTTGAACTTCCTTTTCAGGTGACAAGCACAGCACAGAATTATATAGTATTTATTATTGTTTTCACTATGAGGTTTATTTTAATATATTTTTCTGAGTTTATTTAGCATTTCAAACTATACATCATAAACGTAGCTGGAATGATGCTGGGGATTTTGATGTTTCTACATCCAAGTGACCTTTTGTGATATTTCTGTTCTGTTTTGTTAACTTATAAGGGAGTAAATTGTGAGAATCAAAAAATGAAATTAAAGGAAACAGTAGTAAGTGCTTCACCTCTTTCATTTTATGCCATTTACCTACTCAGTAAAAAATAGGAAAAAATAAGTGTGTAACAAAGACAAGGTGACACTCCAGGAAACTGCTGGTTTTTTGTTTGTTGTGCATTCTAAGGGAGAAGTTGATCCCAAGTTGGAACTGACTGGATGTACAATTTGGAGAGACCTTATCTTACTTGTTTACAGCATTTAATGCTGAATAATATTTCATATGTTATTTTATAGTATCATAAAATCCAGAACCTACCTTCCATTATCCGTTTCCATACGGGGTTTGCTGAGAAATGGAACTAATAAAAAAATAATACAATGAAAGTTTGCATTATGAGATGCCTAAATCATAAGCCTAGGTTTTTTACTTCCAATTAGGTGGCCAATTGTGGCGTTTGTAGTCAGAATGAAAATAACCCAAAAATTCAGCTAGTGATTTTTATAATGTTTCTTTTATACGTCTCTATGTACATATATATATAATTTATTCCTTACGCTTTGTGACTCAGATATTGGGACTCTTAAAGCCATTTGACCTTTCCATAAGGACAAAATATACTGTTCTATGACAAAACCAATGTATTATTTTGGGTTAATTTCACAACCATTAATTGTACCTTACCCCCAATCCTCCTTTTTTCTGCCCATATCTTAGTGTCTTACTGGAAGACATCCCATAATGCCAGCAGGGGCTGGAACGTGCTGAGTCTCAGTGACAGTCTGCTGATGATTCCAGTTTATTTGCATTTGTTTCCTTACGCTTTCATGCCTTAATTTATGCCTTAAATAATGCAAAGGGTGATGCATCTCTGATGTAATTTCACATTCCTTAGGTTAGGATGACTCAGCACCACTGAGTTAAGATGCCACTCAAACCTTGTCTGCCACAGTGTTTATCTTATCCTCGGCCTCTTTGTAATTCCCTGTCTAAAACATGAAGTCGTTGCCATAAGAGCATTCAGGAGAGCCTTTTTTTCTCTTTCAGCCTGAATAGGTGTTAAGTAGACAACACAATGCTGGGCTGGATTGTTTGTTTGTTTGTTTCTGTTTTGGGGTTTTTTTTCTCATTTTCATTTAATTGCTCAGTTCAACTCTGATACCTTTTCTGTATCGTGCTGCTCCATGTCCATGGGATTCTGTGCTTCTGCATGAAATGAAGAATTAATAAGACCAGCATTTCTTCTTTGCTTTCACACTTCAGAAGTATCAGAGTTCTGCATAGAGGCAAGAGCAGATGTGTGTATATCTTTCTGACCTCTTTGTATCTGCAAAACTAAAGATAAGTTTTCTTTTTTGGTGTTGCTGTTTTTTTTTGTCTACAAGGACAACTTATACTTTATCATGCTAATTTTTTATTTTTTCCATCTTAAATATTGTGTTAGGAGTAAAACGTGGTGTACAACTTCTTGTTTATTGCTCTTTCCAGCTGCAGAATAGATGTGTGGAAAATCAGTGCCAATTCAACAGAAGCTATTGCACTGCAATTAAAAGATCAGGCTGGACATTGTTAATTCCCTTCCTCTTTCTGTTTTTTTTGGGGGGTTTTATTTTGGAAACATGTTCTAGGAGTTGTGTAATTAAATTATTACCTGCTGTATCACCATCTGCTAACATGATTTTGAAACGTTTCTAACCTCTGTGTGCGTGTGTTCACTTCATGACTTCAAGGAAGTGCCAAAAAAGCAGTGAACGTACTCAGCAGATGGACTGAGGGACTCACACCCTCCAAGCAGTCAGTCTTGATTGTTCTGTGTATAATTAAGCATAATTTCTCTAAATCTAATTATTTCATTTCAAAACGTGGCAAAGAGGTTTTTATTTTCAATAGTCAAATATTCCTTATGGGTTGAAGACGTACTCCAGATTGTTGCTGTGGATAAACATTACTATTAGAATATTCCTGGTAAGGTCATGTATGACTGTTTTTCATTTAGCTCAATGCTTGTATCATTATCTTTTAAAAGATTTAACTCAATCCTTGCACTCTACACTATTCTGCAGGTAAATCTTAAAAAAGAACTAGGTCTGGATGCTCATAGTAGGCCTATCAAAAAATCTCAGTGCTTAAATACTTCAGGTATTGTGTTTGTTTTTAACCCTTAATGGTATTTTATTCAAAGCAATTAGAATATTCAGAGGGTTAAGGTTGGAGTGAGTTGTCCACCAAAGAGCAAGGTATCATTTTAATTTAGAGAAGAAATCTGCAGATGTGAAATCTGTATGGAAGCAGGGCAATAAGATCTGGCTCTAATCAGGTTGTAGAATTCTCCCCAGCCTCGGTAGGTTATTTGAGTGTGTTTCTAGTGGTCATGGGTATCGTTGGAAATGTCCATGGGATCCAGGTGTGATGGTGAGTGAGTTATGGTTCGTTGGGGTGTTGTTCCAGTGCCATCCAGCTCCACCAGGAAGCCCTGCTGATTGGATGGGCTGTGCTGCTCTTGGCTTAAAAAATGCAGAGCTTCTGGCTAACAAACTGGCTTTGGGCTCACCTCAGTGCAGATTTGTCTATATCATTTATTAAAATAATGGAAATAAATGGTGAGACATCCTGATGATCACCAGCTTTCAAGTTTAAACAAACAACAGAGCAAACCAGAAAACAACCATCATTTTTAGCTCGTAATTCAAGGTGTGTTGTGGGATGGAAAGCTGCTGCTGACTCAGTTCTGCTGGATTCAGAGTTTGGGGGAACTGACCAAACTAATTTATTTTAATACTGATGAGAATTAAGCAGCCTGTGCAGCCCACAGGAGGAGTTCATTGTGTCAGGATGAAGAAGTGATGATCCTCTCAAGCACTTGTAGCCTGGGAATTCCATCGACTGTTGCATTCATTAATAATCTTAAGACTTGCACTTCGTGACTCAGGACTAACGGGCTCATTAAATGGGAGTCCATTCAGGTTTCATTCAGCTGTGTGAAGCCTCACTGGTGATAGGGCTCTAAGAAGATTTTGCTTACTACCACGTTATGTAGGTCTTCCAGTTTCTTACTCATTTTGCAGTCATTTTGACCTTGCTAAACCAGATTCAGACTATCTTCACAGGCATTTAAGTAGCTTTTTTCAGTGCTATATTCAAAAACTCTTAAGCTAATAACCTCTCTACATTTCATTCCCTATATATTTATTTTTCTGGTTCTCATTAATTTAATTAGATTGCAGTCCTCCTTTGCTCTTTTCTGCGAGATTGCTCTGCTGGATAAATCCATTTTAACTTTGATGGCTTATGCTAGAAGTGCATCCTCATAGGTATCTACTCAAATAAAAGTGCCCAGAGTAAAGTGTTCTCCTTTTCCCATAAACAAAATTCCCAATACAGTCAGTAAAATTACTAGTTTTTGATAATCTGCATCTCTAATGAGAAAGTCATCTCTTTACTTCAATAGTAGCTACTTCAATGATACATAAAAGTGCTTTGGAACAGTGCTGTTCTTGGTTTTGAAATCACCCAGCAGCTTAACAACCAGCTTTGATATAAAATTCAGTTCTCCAGTTCTTTGTAGTCTTCTGCACTAGGTAGAAAAGTTTATGGGCATTTAGCCAACTGCCTTTTTATATGTCGCATCCACCTGTTTTGACATTAATCCGTAAAAATAAACTCCATATGTAGCCCAGAAAATGGTCCTTGTGGGTCCCAAGTTACAATGGCAATAATTAAAATGATTGCTTTCATGTCCCAGATGGTGACTGTGGTAGATAATTGTATTCTCTGCAATTATTTTGGACGAAGTTTAGCAGAGGAAGGTAAAAATCCAGTATGGTTTGGAAACACCACACAATATTTAATTGGTTTAACTGAAGGCTTAATTATTTCCAGGATCTAAAAGTAAGGGGAAAATGGATTAGAGGTACAAAAGAGATTTATGGAGGCATTTATGTTTTGCTTACATTCAGATGTGTCACAGTGGTCACTGTAGGGTTACTGTCTTCACATTCAGTGTGGTGGGCTTTGGGCATGACCCTGTAATGGTTGTATTTGGGAATTTTGTAAAAAAAGTCTGAAAATGGGTAATGGAACTCGCTACTTTTGGCCATATTCAGACCAAGCCCTTTGCAGTATCTGGCAGGGCAGGTACAGCCTTTGTGTTTGGGTGAGGCTGAGTCATAGCTTGATACTTTTTAAAAAGACCGAAAACTGGAGTAATTAACTAAAATCCTCGTAGCTGATGGCATGTTATGCAATTGTCATGATTTTGCTTGTGTTATAACAACCCTGGTTGTTCCAGGCTGTATTTTTGGCAGTATAAATATTTTGTGATAGAGCAGTGCTTTGTGACTTTCTGAGTTTTACATTTTCATGCCATTTGCCTAATGTTTGGTCTCAAAACAGCTTTACTTTTAAGTGCTATTGAAGATCATTTATTTTTAATAATGCCCCTGTTCATAAAAAAATTATAAAAGCTATGAGACATGCTTAATATAGTTCACTGTGTTTCTAAATACCCTTAATACATAAAGAAGTTCCAGGTATGTCCCATATCTAAAATACAGGGAAATCTGTGTGTTTGCTGTTGAAAAAAAAAAAAGAAAGAGCATTCAGATTTTTAGTTTTGAATTTTCGTTAATGTACAAACTGTTTCCTAATGTTGATTCTTGATTCATTTTAATTATAAATTTAGTCACTCTAAATTTTTCATAAGCTTGGGTGACTTTTCACTAGAGACTGATTTGCCTCATTCCTTGCTGTAAATCATGAAAAACACTGTACTATGAAGCTCAGTAGAAGACATCTCCCTGTAAAAAAGTAGTAGAGATAAAGGAAGTGCTGCTGCTTTTTTGATTTGCATGTCCTGATCCTCTTCCTCATGGGCATCTTCTGACTTCTCTTTTTTTTTTTCCTGAGCTTGGAATTAGGTCATGTATAAATAAAGCTGATTAAGTTGTTTTGTGAGGGAAATATTCCCAGTAAAACCCTTAAATTTAATAAAAATGCACATTTTTAGTGAGGAAATGTTTATTTCTAAGAGAAATAATTAACATGTAAGGCAAAGCAGAGCATGTTCAGTTTTAAATGACATTTCTGGGGGAACTGAAAACTTTCATTTTCATTTCTTGAAGTCAAATAAAATACAGATCCTTATGGTGTTTAGGATCTGTATCCCTATTTCTCTCTCTATGTATATTTTTAATTTGTATTTCAAAAGGGAAGAAGGCAAGAGAGACCAGGGCCATTCTGAGAGTCACTATAGTGATCTAGACAATTTCCCAGGGGCCTGCAGGGAGACAGAACCTGCATATGAATGATGGTTGGTTATACATTTGTTTATTTTATGAAGTCTTCTCTTCTTCCTTCAAGGAGACATCTAAGTATTGGAGGTAGAAAAACAGGCAGGCAATTGGACTGTAATTCATATTTTGATCAAAATTATCAGTATAATGTTGAAAATACTCATATAGTATTTTGCAGAGTTTAATAGTTTGAATTATTTAGAGGCACTAATAACATGTTTCTTGAGAGTCCTTTTTAGAGTCAGTTATGGATAATATTTTCATGAATATTGCCAGGTTATGTTCTTTGGAGATTAACTTATTGATTCCCTTCAATTGAAGGGTGAATTTTGAGAGCACTGGTTTCTTACCAACTCCTGGCTCTGCACAGTGAGAGCTGGTGACTGAGATTAAAATTAGGCTGGGGATAAAATCAATAGAAAGCTTTGAAATTTCCATGAAACTCTCAAATCAATTGTTTTTAAGATGAAGTTGTCAGAAGTAGCACAGGTTTCCATTTGTTTGTGTCACTGGAAAGATGCAGTGGATGAAGCCCAAGCTGGGAAGCAATTAAATGTATTAACTGCCAGGGGAAGGGAGGAAAACCTAAATCCAGATGGTTTTCCTGCTTCAGGCTGAAGGGTTCATAGAATAGAACCTCTTCAAAAGGAGAAGTCTGTCTGGTCAAGACCAGGTCCTGCTGTCCTGCTCAGCCTTGCTATAAATCCAGACCTGCAGAGCTCCTGCAGTGAGTCCTGGTGGGAATTCTTGTGTTTCCATCCCGCTCCAAGCCAGCTGCAGTTACTGAAGGGATTTTTGGAGATGTAGGACAGCAATAGCAATGCATGGTGCCAGAAGGGTGTGTGACCAAGGCTGGGCTGACACAGACCTTGTTTGTGTGTCTGTTCTGTGCTTTCTCACAAAAAGGTGCCCCTGAGAAGGAAATTCTGTCCACGTTTTGGTGATGTGGAAATCGTGTCAAAGGCTGCAACAAATATGAGACGTATAAATGAAATGTTTCATTTATCAGTAATTTGGCAAACTTGCATCATTCCTGTGCTTCAAGGGTTACAAGTCAAGCAGTTTTTAGCAAGCTGCTAATCTGCTGTGCTTGCTCTATAGTTATAGTTGCTTGCTGTCCCAGGAGTTTCCAGCAAATGCTCATACAATCTGATTAACATGGTTCACATACAAAGGGCGCTGGCCTGGGGACTACCACGTCTCATTAATGGAAATGAATTTTTCATGTCATGGCTGCTGTGTCTCTGTGTTAAGACTTTTCATTTCTTTTTCCAATTCTGTCTCTTTTCTGTATTGTATTTTTTTTTTAAGCAAAAATGTCTGTATGAATTTTAACAACCGGTTATATTACAGGTCTGAGAGTTTTTATATTTGCATACTGATGTTATTTTTACTAAGAAACAGATGTATTGGCAGCAGAGGAAAGAAAAGGAGTGCAATGGCATACATTTATGTTTATATTGAACCCTTTAGCTCTGATTGAATGCTGGATGAGTTCAGCTTAAGGATGAGGTTGACTTGATCTGTTCTTGGCAGCAGTCCTGCTTTGTGTGGGAGGTTGGAGCAGGTGACCCTGTGAGGTCCCTGCCAGCCAACATTTTCATCATTCTGTGAAATGTCAACTTTCCAGTGTAACTTTTCATAATTAATTCCAATATTGTAATTGATGTATCATCCCATCTTTTTAATAGGCTGTAACGTGTTCTGTGACATGAATATGGACATGTTTTGGTTTATAGCTGAAAGCAGGGACAGGAGGTTTAGTCTTCTCTTAGCACTGTTCCTTGGGGCATTTTGGATTAATGGTGCTTTCTAAAGACAATTGGAGAGGAAGCAACAGCACATATTAAGCCAGTATGCAAAATATGCTCTATGACTGGTCACCCACAGCTGTTCTCCTATGGCATTTAACATTTTTTGCTGTCAGCAGCTTGTCATTTTCTGATTACCATTGCTTTGTTAAAAGTTCCCAAACATCACTGGCTGTCTTGTCCAGGTGTGTTCCTGGGCACGGGTATCCAGCATCTTACAGGATCATCAGCCCACATTTAGCTGATGGGATAGACCTGAATTAGCAGAAACCATCAGCCCTTCTGTTGATGCACTGTTCCCACTTTGGAAGGGAATTGCTGCAATACCTCCAAGCATCAGTTATATGCTTTATAGCCTCCTGCAGCTCAGTGTACTAAGCTATATGTTTCTGGAATATGTCCTCTTTGTTCTTGTCATAATGCACACTTTGCTTCTCTTCAGCTGCTAATGTCTCTAAATCAGAAAGTTCTACAGCGTAAACAATTTAAGCTGGAATAGCTATGCACAACCCTGGCCAAGTATAAAGAAGGTTTAGGAGACGTTTTTCCTCTACAGTAACTGATCTGGTTTTTTTTTTAATAGATTATAAGGTGTGTATCATGCTCTTCTCTAAGTGGTCAAGAAGTGTTATGGTTGCTTTTTAAGAAATTATTCATTGAGAAACATGTATAGATTAACAGTATAAATAAGCTCAGTCTACTGGCAGTCTGTGATAAGTCTGTGCATAGATGGAAGTTTGGCTGTCAACTTGAGTGTGTCAAAAATGACCAGATAGGCTGAGACTGAGAACTGAGGTAGTCTTTAGGACAGTGGACTTCTCCAGTTTATTTCTTGCAATGGCCTCATCTCCATACAGCACAGCAAGGCTGAGAGATTTCCCTAAATAATGATTGGGAGACCATCAGAGAGAGGCTGAAGATTAAACCATAGGCTAAGCTGCTGTGCCTCTTCTCCCAGGGATGTGGTCACAGTTGGGTAGGACTTGGCTGAAAGAAGCATCAGATCTGGCTGCTTCTGTGGCTTTGTTCCAGAAGGGCTTAAGTAAAAGTGTGAAATTCTTCTGGAGAGCTACCAAAAGCACACACATTACTGATATTTGAAGCTTTATACGTAGATGTACTTCATCACAGATGTTAAACCTATGGCAGAACTGCCAGAAGATAGATGTGCAGAGGAAACAGCAGAAAGAGGGGGTGCTTCCTTAAATTTTTAAGCTCAGGAATCCACTGAGGATTCCTTTGTTGACCTGAGCTAACACATCTTGGATTTTCTTTTTAAGAGAAATCATACGCTCATTTCAGCGTGTAGACATTGGCGGATCCAGGATGCTGAATGTCACACCATGTTGACTATGTGTGAAAAAACATGTTCTGATAAATTCACAGGAATTGTACTCCATGCAAAATTACACCTCCAGGCAGACTCAAATGACCAAACTCTTGACATTTCTCAAACTTGACAGCTTATTTCAGTGGAGATTTAGGAAAAAAAAAAGGTCAAAGGACACCAAACATATTACTGCTCTATTCTGCCTATAGCTATAGCAACACTAAATCTTCTAATATTACACCTTGGGGCAAACGAAGGGTTTCTCATTTAGGCCCCAGAAGCAGGGGTAAACAAGGTTTAGGAAGAACAGCTTGAGGGAGGTGTTGTTTGGAGAAAAGGAGTCTTAGGGGAGACCTTATCTTCTCTACAACTCCCTGAAAGGAGGTTTAGCCAGGTGGCGTCGGTCTCTTCTCTCAGGTGGCAGGTGGTGAGACAGAAAAAATGGCTTTAAGCTGCAGCAGAGAAGGTTTAGATTGGATATAAGGAAACATTTCTTCACTGAAAGCCCTGGCAAAGCTGCCCAGGGCAGTGTGGAGTCACCACCCCAGCAGGTATGTAAAAGCTGTGTAGCTGTGGCACTTGAGGACACGGTGCAGTGGCGGCCTTGGCAGTGCTGGGTCAATGCCTGGGCCCAGTGACCTTAAAGGTCTTTTCCAGTGTAACCAACCACACGATTCTGCCATTGTCTAGATCATGTGCAGGGTTGTTACAGCCTGGTGGCCCCAGCAAATGTCCCCTGGCCTGGCCAGGAGCAGTCCTGGGGCGGATAATGTGTGAGCAGCTGGATTTCCTCCTGGCAGGAGTGTGGTGTCCGTGTGCTTCCAGGTGTGGGGGGCACGGGTGTGCTTTCATAAACATGGGCTCATCCTGTGCTGCAGCAGCAGTTGCCACAGCAACATCACTCCGTGTACTTGAGCTTTAACATCTGAGAGTTCACCCAGAAAATAAATCTGGCGTGATTATGAAGTACACTTGCTTGCTTTCTGAATTCTTTGGATGCTGGTCGTTGAAAAGAGCAAAAAATTATGTTACTGCCTTACTGTTTTCTGCCATAAACCATGCACAGAATCATTAAAGCTGTCATCTATCAAAATATAGTAAAATTCCAATAAAGCTAAATTGTAAATGTTGCCATCTTCAGCTCCATAATATATTATTTTAAGGGCTCCCTGTCATTGTTGAACTTGATAAAACTGAGTAAAACCCCACTGAGCAAAAAATGAGAAAAAAAAAAGCCTAGAAAATGTAGTATTGAAGTAAGAGTTTAATTTTTTTATACAAGTACTGACCTATTTTTCTACAGCAAGTTATAATAGCACAGGATGGTGACAGCAGGAACATTTTTGTGTGTGTCTATCAATATTTTGAATGTATCATTTAAAGTCTGGTTTTATCCAAAAAATTACTCTTGACATGAGACGTCAGGGTTTCATATTTCCTCTGTATCTCTGATTTCCATGTGAAATATTGCTAATAGGAGCATTTTGTCTTCTGTAATAACCAGCTACGTTTGAAAATTGATCCTAAACTCTAAAAACTGGAGCACTTGGAGCAGATTGCCCAGAAAGGGTGTTGAGTGTCCTTCACTGGAGGTACCCCAGGACCATCTGGATTCCAACCTTGTGCTGTGTCCCCTGGCATGACCCTGCTGGGGCAGCCAGGTTGGACCAGTTTTAGATAAAATTGTATCCCAAACGCTCCAGAGTCATCAGCTTATTTGTTGGTTGTGGGTTTTTTTTTTTGTTTGGTTGTTTTTCTTTCCCCAAACAGAATGTGTTAATATTTTCACTGCAAGGTTTTGTCACTGATTGTTTAAAATCAGGAATGGAGTTGATGCCTATGATGAGGCCGGATTCCTGTTTTTCTTGTTTGTAGCTCATCCAGAAAAGTGACCTTCTGATTCTGGTTTTCTCCTGTTTGTTTTTGTTGTTAGTTGGCTGGTTGGTTGTGGGTTGGTTTTTTATTTTTTTTTCCTGGTTTGTGTGTTTTTGTTCTTTCCAAGATATGGGTTGAAACCACATCATATTTTGCAATGTTGGTTTGCATCTTTTGAAGTATAGCAGACTCCCACTAGCACACTTTATTACAGTGTAGTAGCTTGCAATTGTATGGTTTCCAACTTTTTGAAGTTAAAATGACTTATTTTTTAAAATAATTGAAACAGGATTGCCTCTAATTAAAGAGAAAAAAGAGTTTGAAAAATATTAAAGTGAAATGTGCCCAAGCTAAAGACTGGCAATGTAAAAATTTCCGAAGCAGAAATGAGCCATATAAAATTAACTTTCTTAAGAACTGCTATGGCCTGTTAGTACAGCCATTGCTGTCAGCATTTTCAAGTTAAACACCATTTACAATGATTTTATTTCACATCAAATTCAACTATAAGCTTAAATGCAAATGCCCCAGTAATAGTTTTCGTCCTGGTAAGGCTTTGTATTTTATTTCTTTCAAAGGCAATTATAATGTCTGGGGGGATGTAATGCAAAATATATTATTGATGAAACCTTGAAATTTGGAAAAATACATCTGTGCAGGCAAACTGGATGTTAGGTTGGTGTACAGACAGTGTGAGGAGAAATGGGAAAAGGGAAAGACTGACTGAAGTTTTGGAAGAAGAGCTTTGGGTGGGATGGACAGGAGCTCAGGCAGAGTTTTGGGAAGGTAAATGGTGGGGAGGTGGTTTGGGCAGGAGGATTTAGGTGGTAGGGCTGGGGCCTGGTGCGAATGAACAGAGGTGTGGGACAGAATTTCTTCCCCTTAAGAGCAGTGAGTAAATGCACTTACACAACACATCCAGACTAGCCCTGAAGTGCTGATTCTCTGTCTGCTTCTTTGCTTTTAGAAACACTGACATCCTATCCAGTGCCCTTCTCAAGGAGAGCAGCAGGAGCTGAGTGTTGATTCCAGTGGAAAAATGAGTGATTAATTCATGAACTAAGAGACTGGAGTGTTTGTGTGTGTGGCTTCTCTCTTCTTGTTTGGCGTTGTCATCCTGATGTTTGCAAATGAGCAAAAAGAGCGAACAGTGAGAAAACTGAGCTGTTCCCACCCTGATGGGAGGAGGGAAGAGCTGTCCTGGAAGCAAAGCAAAGGCAGCAGCACAGCACGTCCCACAAGAAATGCACAGGCTCTGTAACAGAGCCATTTATACTGATCTGATTACACTGCAGTTTTAATAAACCTCCTTGGTAGACTCTGCATATATCACAGATGCTGTTAGCTCCTCTAAGGTCAGTAAATAGATCTGAGTTTTCTTTCAGGCAAATAGGTATTTGCAAACTGAACGTGTCTGAGAATACATGCCCAGCATATTAGAGACCAGCTAAGGCTGACTTTTTGTTACCTGGTGCTTGTCTGCTGGGGAAGAAGGAGCTTCCTGCGAGCCCCAGGAATTCAGAGATTCTGAAAAGGCAGCAGGCAAACATATCCATGTACCTAGGCCTATCTGGATGACCCAGGATATTATAGCTCAGGTGGCTGATGCATTTGATAGTAGGCAAATCAACTCTTGTTCCAGCTGGACATTGTTGTGCACAAGTCTTATCAATCAGGGTGCACCATGACATGTTCTTGTCATGTGGTCATGCTTTGTGTTGATGTTAATGGTGTCCTGGTCCACATGGCTGTTGGTGATATAATAAAATCAACGAGAGATTTTGGAGAGGTCAAATACTTCATATCATTCATCTGTGCCAAAAAGGACTTGCTAATGAAGAGACAACTTTAGATTCACCTTAGCTGTTTTTTACAGCCCTTTCTCCAGTCTGATCTCTCTGTTGTTTCTGCTACAGCACAGCTCAGTCTTTCAGGTTGCATTATTCATCTTCAGTGAAATGTGAAAAACTGGTGAATTTTGCCATTTGTTTTTATCTGGTGGCTCTATGGAGTGACAAAGCACTTAACTGGCCTGCTGTAACTGAACTGCTTGCCAAGCCCATATCCCAAAGGTGAGGGAAGGGAGAAATCATTACTGCACAATATTAAGGCAGTGGTGATGGAAATATCATGTTCTTATTTTTGAATTACAGGGTAGTGTAATGTTGCTGTTGACAAGGGCATCATAATCTCTTCTGAAAACAGGGATTTATGACTCTGAAGAAATTTGTCTAGGCCTGAAACTCGGCATCATCTCGTTTAACAAAGTACTAATTTGTTGTCATACATACTTTAAAGCTTTGCAAGTGCAGCAGGTGTTGAGTTCCATGATAACCACAGCCACTGGCTCTTTAAACAGGTGATACTACATCTGCTTTAGGGGTTTTCCTAGGGACAAATACATTACAAAGACTCAGAGGAAAAGCACTCTGTATAGAAGATATTGAGAAGAAAATAAAAATGAAAGACTTCTTCAAAATGAGATGAGCCAACTACCCTGGAATTTTGGATTTATGACTATACAAAGAGGCCACAATGCCTTTAGGAGAATTCCTGGGTGAATTTTGCCTCTTCAGTGCTGAGCACTAAGTGGCCTGAGAAGGGCTTGCTGTGGGCAGCCTGTGAACACTTTCCACACTTCTGCTGTGCATGAGCCTGCTAATTGTCTCAGCTATTTATGAGCTGCCTTTAACAACTGCAGTGCCAGTCACAAACCATTTACAGTAGTATGTCCATGTTGCTCTTTCCTTGTTGGTTTCATAAAATGTTCATGTAAACTCACCTTTCTGTTATGGAGGTATTGTGAGGTGGCAGGGCCTTTAATGAAGATCATATACTATAGTTTTCAAAAGCTTTGCTGATAAGGGATTGAAGCAGGGAAAGTTGTCAAGAAAAGAAGTGTGTGGTGGTTCCATAACAAGATGTTCCTATCAGGCAGGATGTAAATGTGTTATTTTTAAGGTCAAAGCACAGGCAGAGTTTTGAAATGGGCTCGTTAAGGCAATAACGATCTGATAAAGCTGACTCTCCTGATTTCTTGTGTACAGTTAATTGAAAGGATATTTAGCTTTGGTTTGATACATCTTTATAAACATCCTCCCCACAAATCACTGGAAGTATAGACATGTACATCAGCTTTATTGGTCATCAGCTTGGCTCTGTCCAGTATTCCAGAGTTTATGATCCCCTTTGCTGTCCCTACAGAGTGGCTTTAAAGCTCACTTGGTGCATATTCAGACTTCTGGCATTTTGCAGTTGCTCTTTTATCTTTATAATAAAACATGTATTTAACAACAATTAAATGTTGAAACAGCTTGCTGGCAGATGGGGTGAATTTTCTATCTCCTGAAGTTTTCAAAAATGTCTTTCAAAAATATGTTCATTTTATGGTCTGTGTTATAGAGAAGACTGAACTAGAGTATTGTAGTGTTTTTTCTTGACTTCCATTTTTTTCTGTATCTCTACTGTCTTTTTTTGGTCACAATTCACTGTTACTCTGAATATGTAGTGTTTTCTCTCTCTTTCCAATTCCAAGCCAAAACTACATTTAATACACAACGTTTAAGTTATGCTTGCTTCCTTAACCAGCTAAATACTAAATAATAAATAGAACAGGTGATACAGATTTCATGGCCGCAGTGATCCATGCCTTGTGATCCAGGAGACCCCTTGGTAAAATTACTTTTGGAATGGTTAAATGCAGTGCAGGCCCTGATCTCAGATACTTCAAGGTAAGTTGTGCTGTGTCCTTAGACTGGAACAATGAGCTTAGAAATATTAGTGGAAAAAGTGAAGTTAACAACTGAAGCTGCTCTTGCATTCTTTGCATTCTTTAACTAAAGGACATGTGTTGCTAATAAGATCCTATACTCCAAAGACTGGTCTCAAATATCAAACTGAATTGAATATTGATTTTTTATTTCAGGTCATTTAGCTGCTTGCCTGTTTTTTGGTTTTTTTTTTTTTGTTTTTGTTTTTTTGTTTGTTTGTTTGTTTT
>VYXD01003410.1:532124-545999 GCA_013397195.1 Hylia prasina
GTGAAAATTGAATTGCTGAGATGCTAAGATGTGGAATGGAGTTACTACTCATCTGCATAATAACCATTAATAACCATTTCAAGAAATTTAATACATATTTTTATTATGCATTTATATGTAGACTTAAATAACCTTTATTAATACACTCCATTGAACAATAATACACTTTTCTTTAATGTCATAAATACGGGGAAAATTTAAACACAGATAACTAAACCATAGATAGGCAATGGTCAACATTTATAAGCTCAGCAAGATTAATATTTGCCATGAAACTGCATCTGAAAAACTGCCTTAATTCTGGTTTATGGCTAGTACTGTAGTAATCTGCCAAGTGTTTACTTATTTGGCTAAAACAGTTTGTTAAATTCAGGAATTCTAGAGCCAAAATTATGTGTTTATGAAATGCATTGATGATTTACTTGGCTTTAAAGGACAAAACATCAGTCTTTAATTTCTAATAAAAAGCAATATGAAGTGGAATTTGAAAGATGAGGTTGTTGGGCAGTTGATATTACCTAGCAGTGATCTCTGTCACTGATCGTTTGCAAGTTAATCCTTCCACTAACAGAAGAGGAGATCGAGTGAAAGGGCAGATAATTAGCCTGAAAATGAGTTATCTCAATTTCCCAAAGAATATTAATACATGGTTTGATGTCCAGTTGGTGCTTGGCAGGAAGCTCAACACAGCAGGCTTTGTTTCTGGGGCTGGCATTATTAAATATCTTCCTGAACAGCCTGGATGGAGAGGCAGAGTGCTCCCTGAGGTGGTTCACAGCCCTGGGGGTTGTGGTGCTGAAGTTCAGAGCATCCTTCACACCTGAGGGCTGGGCTGGCAAAGTCCGCTGAGGGCAGCCACACTTTGCATAACTTTGTCAGCCATTTAAAGGCTACATTTGCAATTGTCACTTAAATAAATAATGCAGGCTTTTACACTAATTTAAGAGGCTTTAGTTCAGCTCACTCCAAGCTCTGTTGCTCCCACTACATGTGGAAGAGTTTGGACTGCAGGGGGAGAATTGATTTGCAAAGGGACGGGAATGGTGACTTGGAGCATGTGGGCTCTCTTGACTGGTCCCAGGCTGTCTGACAGTTATAGGTGAGGGATATTTATATGGCTGTAGGGGGAAAATAGGAGCTGTAAATTGGTGTTGTATAGAGGCAGATAGCCTTTCAGGGGATGATAGGCTGCTTCATTAGATTGCAGCTTGCAAGCGGTTTGCTCTCTTCAGAGAGCTTCAAAAAACTGAGTTCCACTTTGCCATTACAGTGGGTTATGTGGGTTACTATTATGTGGTAATGTTACTTGGAGATGAGTCTTGGAGAGTGAAAATGCCTTAAAACATAAAAATGGAGTGATAATGTAGTATTGTAGGTGTCAGTCTAGTGTTCGTCACTACGAGAGGTTTCATATCTTTATCTTCATTTTATTCTAATTGAGAAGTGAGTCTGATGTTTGAAAAGCCCTAAATTACAGATGCTTGTGTGTTGGAATGGCTATTGTCAGAGCGTGGGGGAAAAGGCACCCTGTTGTTGCAGTCTGTCAAAAATGATTTGTTGAAAATTGACTTTGAGTGTTTGTACTGGAGGTCAGAGATCCCTTTAGAGGGCTTCTACTTCCATAGAAATACCTAGAAGTGCCACAGTTGTGCCTTGCTATTAAAAGAATGATTTTGTTACAAATACTTACCTGGCAGTGCTTTTGATTCATTAAAATGGGAAAAATAAGTGGAGCAAAACAGCTGGGACAATTTCTAAGTAAATTCATCAGTCATTCAGGAACTATGCATTTAAAATACCTATAAATAATAGAATGCTCCATTTAAATGGAAGCCTTTTACTGATATGTAAGTACAGTGTCACCCTGAAGTTTCTTTTTTAATTTATCGTTTCCATGTGTTTAGAATCAGATGAGGCAATTCATATTATTTCCAGCTTTTCAACTTTATTTTAGCAGCATTATTTTGTATGGTGTGTGAAATGAAATCGTTGCACGCAGTTGTTAAGCTTTAAAATTAGTTTCAGGTAACAAATAATTGTTTTGGAAACTCTGAGCCTTCACTCAATTTTTTAATATTATCTCGAGGACTGACAAAATAATTGGATAATTTCAGTGGTTTGCCATTGGCAGTTTTAAATTCCTTTTATTCATATTCTTACAATATATTTCCCATGAGAATGTTCACGGGACTGCTGATCCTACAAAAGACAGGACAGGGGAAATGGAGAGAGTGAAATACTGAGAACCCAGTTTTGGGCCTTATTTTCTGTTTCGTTCTCTCAGCTTTATAAAGAATAAATAAATTGTTTATGTGTGCATATAGAAACAAACATTTAGGTTTTAAATTTTGTTTTAATAGATAAAAAGATGGCCTATCACAAGGTGAGTGCAGACCAGAGAGCACAGGGGCACTCTCCATACCTTGACAGCGATGAGCTCCAAGCCACGGCCTTGGAACTGGAGTGGGACATGGAGAAAGAGCTGGAGGAGCCTGGCTTCGACCATTTCCGACTGGACAGCACAGCCCAGCACCACCTGGGGAACTCCCAGAGCCCTGACCTCGACCTGGAGCCCATCCAGCCTTCCTCTTCTCCAAAGGGAAGATTCCAGAGGCTTCAGGAAGACCCTGACTACGTCTCCCACTACACGAGACAGGCACCAAAGAGCAACCGCTGCAGCTTTCTTCGGATACTGAAAGTATTTTGCACTGCTTTGATTTTATTTATTTTTGGAATTGTGATAGGATATTATGCACGCAAGAAATGCCCTTCTCCCCCAGCATCTCAAGAACTAAATAATCCTCATATCTACCATGAAATTCTCAAGGAAATCAAAGCTGAAAATATTCAACGAATTTACAGGTATGTGCCTTGGCAGGTTTCTTGTCCAAATGCTCTCAGGTGCCATTGTTAAGTCTTCACTTGTTTTTTTTTTTAATGTGGAATCTTATTTACAAACCCTGACTGTTTTTTTAATGTTTGGTTTCATCGTGATGCTTGGGAGATGTTCTTAAGCGTGCACAAAATTCATTTTTTAATAATGCAAATTTGTGCTAATCATAATAGGTTTTGCTTTAATAATGTTCTATTGCTAGATATATTATCTTTAATGTAAATGAATTGAAAAACATAGATAATTCAAATTGAATTGAAATATAGACAATAGAACATCTGTCCTAGATCCAGCTGACTGCCAAATAACACTGTTGAAAAGCAAGGTTGATACGATGTTTTGTAATATTTGGTGCTTTGAGAAATCCCCATCTAATTTTTGGCACAAAAGTGAACTCTAACTAGTGTTTTTTCTCTATATGGTAAATGAAATCTTTATTCTTGACGGGTTTAGGATGGAGAAGTTGACCTTTGCTCGCTGAAAGATGGTGATTTGTTTATTTTTTTATTCTTTATATTTTTATTCTTTATTCTGTTTTAAGAATGTAATTTTTTGTAAAATATCTGGGTTGAACTGGGTTTGATTTTATCCTTTTTTCAGTGTGGAATCCTTTCAGTGTTTTGACAGTCTCTACAGCATGTTCGTATCAGAGTATATTCACTTTTCTGTAGCAGTGAGTGTGGAAGAAAATAGTTTTTCCTGCCAACTTTTGAAAGTTACTTCTATATGGGGAGGGGAGATGAGCTTATTTTTGCTTCTGGAATGCAAACTTCCTTTTTCATGTTAAAGGTAATGCATTGCAGATTTTTTTGATCAGCATCAGTTCAGAAGCAGCAGAACTCCTGTACCTGAAGTCAGAAAAGATTGTCGTGGTCATTCAAAGAGGTGTTAATGAGTAGATCAGAAATACATCAGAAGTAACCACAGGGGTTTTCTAACAACATTTATCTTTTATTATATTTGCTAAGCCAAGTCTTAAATCCTGTAGTGGGTAATACCAGGTTTTGAACCAACTCTCTTACTAAATTCAAGAGAAAAAGTAAATATGAAGGGTTTCATGATGGTTTTCATGTACTGAAAGATTCTACTTCATACAAATCTAATTATTTTCATAATGGGAAAGGGTACAGGTCATGAAAAAAGTTGATTTTTAATGTAAAAAGATAACTGCTTTTCAGAGAGTAAATGGAACTGAATTCTGTCGTTAGGCTTCGTCACAACCAAAGTATTGCAATAAGCTAAGCCCTAAGGTTGGGTATTACACAAATTACAGCAAATTGCTGACATGTCTGTCAGACTCGGGATAATACTTAAGTACTTTGTGTTTGGGGATCACTGAGAATCACTTGCTATTGTATTATTTCAAAGGGTGGTTTAAAACCATTCCTTTTCAAACCCTTTAATGATTTAATGGTTTTTTTTTCCAAACCCTTGTCAAATGGTTTCAGTTTGGCATTGGGATACTAGTGAGAACCTGGATTTTAGGTAAAATGAATTATATAAATATTTTATTGGTAGTTGCCATCCTATAATATAATTTTTAATAGTTGGGTTTATTTTCTATTTAATGGCACGCTTTCAATAAAAGCAGTTGAATATTAATTTGGCTACCTATCAATTCTGTATATAAATATATAATCAATGCTTTTAGTGCACTGCCTTACCCAGCATGTTGGTCTGAGACAGCTTTTATCCCGTGTTGTGTTGAGTTGCTTTCCCTCAACGTCTGTTTGGCAGGAGTCAGAGTGACTGCAATGAAACCTGGGTGTGTGTAGGCCTACGAGTACAGAACATGCAACATATGTTGCTTGGGTAAAAAAAACCTAAACCTGACAAAATTAATATATGTTATTGAAAAACTTCCTTCAAAAAAATACTTTGAGTTACTAGGAATAAGTGGCAGCTGCTTAGCTTGCAACTTCTAAATGCTACTGAGCATGACATTAATTTAATTTTTGTTGTTTACTCCTTAGATTAGGCTCAGATGGTATGGGAGTTTGCTAACAGTCCTGTAAAGGAATTAGGAGGGGAAAAAAAACCTGTTTGAGAGACACAGAGGTGCCAATCAAAGTGCTGGAGCAGACATCACCTTAATGTGCTTGAAGGTCTGGGATGGGAGCTTTTTGAAATCTGCTTGTGGTTGGATGAGGCTTTGAGAAACTGACCCTTTGCACTTCTAAAGAGATGGCAGAAGTGGTCCAGGGAACTTGTGTTGGTTTTGTTTGGATTTGGGCTGGATTCTGTGTGAGTCGAATGAAGCCTGTCCACCAATCCTTGTTAGGAATGGAAGAGGTTGAGTCCCCATCCCTGGAGGGATTTAGGGACATGGTTTAGTCACCTTGTCACTCAGCAGTGCTGGCTTAATGGTTGGACTCAATCTTAGAGCTGTTTTCCGACCTAAACAGTTCTGTGATGGTGTAGGATGTCTGCAGTTTGTGTTCATGGGTTGCTGAATTGGGATATTCAGATGTTCCTGTGTGCCTTCTCCACTGGAGGCTCCTGGTGGGCTCCTCTTCTGTCAGTCCCATCCTGCCTGGCTACATCACCCCAGCTCCATGTTAAGGTTTTTTCTTTCCCCTGCAGACATACCAGAAATCATTAGGTAAGAAAACTCAGTTTTGGCTTTTATTCCTTCAGCTTTGCACCTTGTTTCCCACGAAATGGAAATGCTACAGAATTTCTGTGCATTTTAGCAGAGTTGTAATTATTGGTCTTGGCCAAGTTGTTTATTCAGCCTAAGTCAATGTTATCTCTGTGAGCCTTTTTGGGCACCTTTCCCAACCCCTGTAGGGAGGTGTTTGCATTGTTGATGATAAAAGGTAGAAATCACTTATTTCCTGATGTTCCAGAGGTTTCAAGACGAGTTGTCAGAGGGGCCTGAAGGGGAAAGGTAATTGCCACAAGAAAAATGTAGAGTTTTTTCCTCACCTGCATTTTAAACTGGGACAAAAATGAAAAAAGGGACCAATATTGTTAATAGGATTCAGTCAAATCAGTTAAATCAAACAATTCAGCAGTGTAAATACTACATTTGTTCAGATATGTATTTTTAAAGAGACACAGTCTTCTCCACTGTACAAGCAGATTCAGATCTGGTAAAATCACTCATGATTCTGCAAACCTCACTGGGCTGATGGGAATCCTGTAATTATATCTGTTTGTGCCATGAATATAACTTTTCACAGTTTTCTTCTGGAAGGTATATGACAATATTTAAGTTCAAGTTAGATATAACTTGGCTCTCATACTTCAGGGTGAGTATGAAAAGAGCGTAAATCCCACATCCAAAAGAGGTAGAACTTGAAACGTGGAATATTTTGGGCACTGCTTACGTTTATATCCATAACCAGCAGAACTTACCAGGGCTAAAGAGATGGATAAAGGGGATTAAATTGATATTCAGGAAGCAGGTTATCTCCTGGGACAGGTGGGTTGAGTTCTTGGAGCCCTTTTGGAGAGCGTGTCAGGAGGGCAGGGCTGGAGAGGAGTGACCTGTGCCTTGAGCTGTGCTCCCCAAGGAGTGTCTGCAGCTCCAAAATACCATCATTACATCCCTGCTCCAAAGGGATGAATGCATTTAGATGTGCAGGTCTCTACAGTTTATAGTAAATGCTGAAGGTCGAAAGAAGCAGACCTTCAAAACTACAGAAACGCCCACTTGCCAGTTTTGGTAGGCAGCACGCTGCTGAATTCTCAAACCTAAATTTGCAATGAAAATATGCATAATTTTCAGTGAGATCTGACTTGTTAAAGCTGCTTTTTAAAATGACACTCAGATTTCTACTATCGCTTCACTGCTTTTGAAATTTCATCTGTTTTTTCTTTCTCTGTATGATGTATAGAAAATTATTTCAGTTTTATTGCTCCAAAACCAAATAAAAATGAAACAATCCTATTTTATTCAGAAAGTGTAGGGCTATCATAATTTTTTAGGAGGTTGTAATTTTGGGACTGGCTTCTGTAAATTAAATGGATAAACAAAGATTCATGATGAATATTAGGAATAAAAGAAACAGACAGTCGTTGTCAGTGATAACTCTGGTTGTGCATTATTTATCAGATTAGCTAATTGCTCTCATGTTTTTAAGATTCTTGTAGCCTTACTGAGCTTTACTCAATAATTACTTTCCAAAATTGTACATCTTGGTTATTATCAGATCCACAGGTTTTTTTAGATACATCTTCCAATGATTAAAGCTGGGATGGGGGCACAGAGAGAAGAATCTTTGCTTTGCTCTCCAGCCAGTCTACAGAGAAGCTCCTACGTTTCAGCTCTGCTTTTCATCCTGTGTATTCTCACTCAAATGCTTCCTTCACTTCATTTTCACTTCATTTTTCCCCCCCTCTTTGTCTAGGAGGTTTAAATCCCTCCATAATACATCCAGTTGTAACTAACTGTCCTTTAGAGGCGTATCTGTGCCTTATTCCAGCTGGTAATATCACCTGCAGAATCTCCCAAATCCATCTCTGGCAAGAATTGATTTGTCACTGGTGCCTGCTGCCATCCATAACTTCAGCTGAATTCTTCAAAGGGCTTTGGGGGAGCAGGCAGCAGCTGCTCTCCTGTGTGTCATGGCCAAAGAACTAAAGTGCCAGTGCAGCGAGAAAAAGACTTTTCCTTGGTTTTTTTCTCAAAGTGAAGTGAGAAGCTTCCATATCCAAGTGTTTCTTGTTCCCTGATCAGTTGTAATCAGCCCTGTTTAAACCTTGGGGCTTCAAACCTTTTCCCCTGGTAAAGCCTGTGAAATACTTACCTGAGGAGCAAAGAGAGCCTGGAACTTCTTGGGAAATTGGAGTTTTGGAGTTTTGGACTGAGTGAAGTTTACAGGCTGGTGCTTGGTGAATTGCCTTTGTGGCAGGAATGAGGAATCCCTGCAGGAGCAGAGCCTCCTGAGGAAGGGTGTGAGGAAAGGAGGGCTCTGGTGAATGCTGCCCTGAGTAGAGACCTATTTAGTGCCTACTCCTATTAACAGCTACTGTTAATTAACCTGACCTCTCCATGGCTGCACGGAGGCAGCAGTGTGCCCCTGCTCACTTCACTCATCATCAGTTTTGTCCCCTGTACACAAATTCTGGGGTTTTTTTGTCACACCAACAGCTGAAAAGAGCATTGCAAAAAGCAAATCTCAGTGGGAACTCATCCTTTTTCCTCCTGGATATCAGTTTCAGGTGTTGTGTTGCTATCAAAAATGCAGGTATTAAATCTAGTTAGGCTCAGTCTGAAGCCAGGCCTGCTTCATCTTTGGAAATAGAAATGTTGGTGTATTCCCAGGTAACCAGGAGCTCCCTGGATATATTTCATTCCCACTGCAGAATCACTTGGGATTCTCTTCATTCACACGATAATTTTGAATGTGTATTTATAAGTACAAAGCCCCTTTTGAAAGGAGATAAGAGTAATATCAAACAAGAGACAGTTTCCACTTATTCCCCTGCCACCTCCCCATTGAAGAATGGCTCTGGGAACATGGGGAGGTGTTTTTTGTGGAAGAAAGATGCCCTGTGTGACCCAAGTGCTATCTGTGGAACAGACGTGATAAATTTAGGCTTCAGATACCCACTTATGTCAAATATGATTTTCTTTTTAAACCAAAAATAGGTTATATCTGTATTTCAGAAGTGTTAATATAAAGGCTTATCAGTTTTATAGTTTCCCTTGGTTTCATTCTTTTTTTTAAAATTTTCGTTCTTTTTCTTTAGATGAAAAAAGGATGCATTATATCAATATAATGCATTGCAAGGACGTGTAAGTTTGATCCTGTTAGGGTCAGCTGCAGCATATGCTTATAATATTCCTTTTCTTTGTTGAAGAAATGTCCTAGGTTATGGTTTACTCACCATTGAAAGGGTGTGTTTCAAGTTCACCATGTGTTTCACTGAGAACAATTTTTCCTTTCGCATGATTATTTTTTTAACAGTAACCATAAAAATATATCGATTTTTAGATGTTTGGTTTGGGAAATCATTTACAGTGAAATCTGATTTTTTGCATTGCAACTGTATCCTTTATAAATTAAGTAAAATTAAGTGTTGCCTTAAAATAATTTTCCTAAGCAATGAATGTTTGATTTCCTAATCAATAAGTGTGCTATGTTAATGAATTAGTATCAATAACTATATTATGCCACATCAGCATAATAAGTAATAGGTCCCTTGATAAATTTACTATCTGTCACAGCTTAGATGAATGGCTTTAGTCTTGCTGCTGTGCAGTGCCTCGTGTTTTCCATGAAAAAGTGACACCAGTTTTTGAAAGGCATAAAGTATAAATGAATTTTGCTCCGATCACTTATTTTTGAATTGCCTAATCTTACTTATTTTAAAGTTAAAGATCACCTTGCTGCAATTGACTCACAGTCCTCTTAAGAGGAGTGTGGTTAGGGTTTTGGAGGGAGAACCAATTTCCATGGCCATTAGCTGTCTGCTTCTTTACCATCCCTGCTTAAACTGTGGGGCAATTTAGTCCCAATTAGAACAGCAGTTCTGAATGGTGACAAGTGCTACTTTCCCTAATAGATGATGCAGCTGAGCTGTGCCAGCCTGGCTGAGGGAGTAATTTGCTTTTTAAAGGTCTGGCATTCCACGTTCCTGCCTGTTTGGGGTAACAGAGGGATTGAGGAGGCCTTGAAGATGCCTTGAATCATTCTGTCAGCTGGGCTGCCCAGGACATCTTGCTCCCCCCTTTGCCTGTAGGTGTCTGGTGCTGTTTGAAAAGCTCAGATTTTCAAGGGATCATTTCTGTTTCAGGGACAAGCTGGAATGGATGGTGAAACATCTATGGATTTCAGAAATCCATCCATTTTCAGAAACTTGTGGTGAGTGATAGGCTCTGTACTTGCCTTTACCTGAAAAACAGAAATACTTGACTGGAGACTGCTGAGCAACTCTGACACTAATGCTGGCTAAGACGCAGTATTTAGAAGCTAGAGAGTTATTTACTTTACCATCTATCATTTTTATAGATTTAACCAAACCACATTTGTCCTAACAGAAAGAACTTGAAGGGAATAAACCACACAGCCTGCTGAGGTGACAGCTAGTTTTCATTGTAGGCCACATGCTTCCATTTGGTAAGTCCCTTAGGGTGAAGAAATTGGACAGAGTTGTCCTTCACTGTCCAGTCCTTCCAACTCAGTACAAGGAGGATCAGCAATTTTGGCTGGTGGTCCCAGGGATGTGCTTATAACAATAGTGAGGAACAAACCTTGCAGAACAAACCCTCTTAACAATTTAATTAGTGACACGTGGACTGTCTCTTAATTGCCGGAACAACTGCAGGAATTTCTCATAAAATCTAGAAGAAATCTAAAAATGGGTAATACCATATCCAAAGAACAAAGACAAATTTATGAGCATTTAAGATCCTGTCTCTGCTCTGAATTTCCCAGTGTTACAGTGTGCTCAGAGGGTGGATTTTTCCTCAGAGGAGATCGTGGCAGGGGCATTGCAAAGAGTCCCTAAAATTTCTGAAGCACCAAGCAGATTCCTGTTTAGGATGCATCTCTCATCAGCACGGTGTGAAACTGAAGTCCATGGATACTCCTGAGATCCAGCCTTTCAATGGAATCTGCAGTTCCATCGTAGGCACTGCAACAATAAGCAATTAGTTTCCTGCCTGTACACATAAATCAAATTACCAAAGCCCTGAGGGGAAGGAGTTTTCTGAGCCCTTCTTGGTGGTGCTTTGACATGCAGTTCCCTACCATCAGCACCTATGACAGCTACTTGCTGGAAGCCTGGTAAGCCAGACTGCTGAATTTAACTAGCTGCAATCTGTTGTACTGTATTACAGTACATTACTATTAAGTTACTGTTCATGCAGCATTTGTGACTGAAGGTTGCTGGGGAACATTGCTCAGGATCGATCAGGGATAATGAAATTGATATTGTCTGAATAATAATCAATTTTAATGGTGGTATTCTGCAGTGGTCTTCTGTTAAGGGGCTTCTATTCTCAGTTCAATTCTCTTTGAACGCAGATGAGTTTCTGGAATGAAAGAAATATGGATTGCACTGAAAGGTTGGGGCTTTCCCTGGCAATATTGGAACTTGTAGAGTGTAAGACACTTCAAAATTAAACAAGTTTGCTTTTTTGAATTTCTAGAGTAGTGTTTATGGACAAGAAGTGAAATAATGCCCCCTGCTCTGTGTGTATGTCTGATTTCTCTCAGTCTCAGTAATGGCTGATCTTTAAATGCACATTTTCAAGTCTCATCCTTCATATAGGCCGGTGTTTCCTTTCTCATGCTTCGTGGAAGCTGATGTTTCCTTTGGACACATCCAGTTGCCACAAATTTACGTATGTTCCTGTTCAAGTTAAAATACCGACTCATACTCTGCTTGGTTTATGTATATTTCTTCAAGGCTGAAAAGGCTGTAATTTTCCAGTAAGATGGAATTTTCTCCTTCAATTCTTTTTTTTTTTCTTTTTAGAGAAACATAAAACTTTTGAAGTGAATTAAAATATCACTACCAAACAGAGTGTTCAAATAGCTCAGAAGCAAAATTATTTGGAAATCTTTTTTCTTGGAGACCTCATGATTTTTGTTCCTGTTTGGGGAGTTTGGGGGGTGTGTGCTGACGGTTCCCCACAAAGCAATGTCTAGTCCTTGACCAACTTAATGTCTTTATTTCTCTTTTGTGAAAATTTGTTACTTAACAGAGTAGAGAAGATAACAGAAACAAAAAAAAATGAGCATTAAAATAGACACTTTAAGATCTTATTTATTTTACTTTTTTAAATGGGTGCTCAATCTTCATTAGCCAGTGAGTTGTGTGAGGCTTCAGGAGAAAGGTCACAATTGCTGAAAGGGTCGTGATCCCACTGCAGATTGAATTCTCTCCAGAACATTTGGGAAAGCTCTACAGACAGGAGTTTGCAATAATTGTAATGTTTTGCTGAGATCTGGGTCTAGAGAAAGAAAGTGATTTGGAATGTCTTTCCTGTGGAAGTTGGGACATGGCTGCAGACCTCTGCATTAATCCTCTCTGGTAATACAGAACTGATGAAATGGCCAGAATTTTGAAGCACATTACCTTGACTGAGCAGTCCAGTACTGATGTGATGCTCCAGGCAATATCACATCTGCTGCTGCTTCAGGTAACTAACTGAAGCCCACAGACTGGAGAAGCCCAGGACTTGATCAAAATTTGGAGAGGTGAGAGAGTGAGAAGAAGGATCAATAGTTCAGAATGTGTAAGAAGTCCATGAAAATGTCAGTGTGCCTTCGTTGGACATTGTTTTTTCTTTGTTCCAGCAGGTCAGCTGTGCTTTAGCAGAGAGCTCAGATATTTCCAGTTACAGCTGTGGCCAGGCTGGAAGGTGTTCCCAGAGCTCCTGGAATCTGTTTCCTGTCCAAGGCTGCGTGAGCCAGGGCTGATGCAGTGCAGATTGAGAGCATTTAATTATTGAAATAGTTGGCTGAGTGCTATTTGTGAGTAAAAGGTGGCAGCTCTGGGAAGTCACTTGTTTCATGGTCATTTGTTAGTAATCGTTATTGAATGCTTTTATTTTTAATAAATGCCAGCCTGGGTGATGGGCCTTGTGATGTGCATTATTACATAAATCGGCAGGCTTCAAAAAAGGCCATACAGGTCATGAACAAAGTTTCTGTTCCCTGTCAACTATTTAGGGAACGAAGCAAGGAGCTGAATTATTTATAACATGCTTAGTGGAAGGCAAATGGAACCTGCTGCTGTGTTGCTAGCAGTGCAAATAGTGACCTAAAAGATACAAATGGGTTTCTTCTGTATTATAATGCCTGTTTTTCTTTACTAATATTCCTGGAAGCTATTTAAGAAAATTAAACCCTGCGACAAAAAAAAAGTTACATCTGCATGGCTCCTCAGGATCCTAGCACAGACCCTGCAGGGGATATTGTTTCTAAATTATTCAGTTTATGTGCTAAGAAGATAGATAAGGCATAGTGTGAATGCAGGTATTCATTTTGTTCTTGTGGAAAACGTGTGGGTTCTTTCAGAAACAAATTTAATAACTTTTGTAAGGGCTGTTTCCTACAGACAGAAACATCTATTTGCATAGCTGTCCGTTTCTATATGGGGTTTTTGTGCCCATGTGAATACATAGGTGTAATTTTGCCTAATAGCTGAATTTCTGTCCTTTACACAGCACTTCTCAAAGCTGTCATATATTCCAGTGCCGGGCACCACTTCTCCCTGTGGTCCTGGCTGAAGCCTGATTGCCTCCTAATCCCGGGGCCAGAAGTACTTCTTGTGTTGATAGTTCCCTTGAAGTGGTAAAAACTCAAAGTACCATGATGGCTGTGTTATAAATGCCCAGAGACACATTTTACATACATTTCCTTGTATGTAAATATAACTTGGGGGGCTTGTCTCGTTCATTTCGACATAAGTATTATACAGAATGTAAGATGAAGTTAGTTGATTACAGTGCAGCAGTATTTCCACATATAAATAGATACCTGGGGAAGAATCCAGTGTTAAATTACAAGTAAAAGTACACAGCACAGAAAAGCTGATGAATGGAACCAATTCCTTTATGGCTTTGTTCTGTTGTTGAATGTTCTTTAGCCAAACTGTTGTAGGGTTCAACACAAGGCAAAATATGTCTGTGGTGTAGAAAAGGTGAGGTGAGATGATTTAGTGATTTCCTCCTGTTTTTTGCCCTGATCTCTGCATTTCATCAGTCTTTTCAGAGCTTGTATTGAAGCATACCACGATGAATAAAATTTGTTACTAACTTCTTGAAGTAACGCCTTTTTCCCCTTTCTTCTTGAGCTGTTTTTGCTAGGATGCCTGAGAGGCCTTGATATTAATAGTCTCTCCTGATTAACAAACTGAATTAAATCAGAGGATTTGGGCTCTGGTATCTGCAGGAGCTGGGGTGGAGCTGGGTGCTGTCACAGAGCTCCTGGAAGGCACAGGGAGCTGTTCATGGCACTGTGAACAGACTGGGCATTATCTGGGATTTGCAGCTCCTTGCTAGCAAAACTTTTTTTTTT